>ML422821.1:59497-144595 GCA_005239525.1 Nicotiana knightiana | reverse complement strand
TTGTTCCAGAATGCATTTCATCATATCCTCGAGCCTTTTCCAGTCATCATCACTGAGTTCTTTATTTCTATTAACTTCAAAGGAAAAAGAAGAATCATCAAAGTAAGGGGTTGGGGGAAGATAAGAAATATAAGCACAACCATGAAAGTCACCATCTTGACCACCACACATATCACACAGATTCCACACATACGATTGAGTTTGTGCACATAACTCGCTCTCGGGAATATTTTGATAATTTTTCCCTGGGTCGCTTCCTCCATAAAATGCATAACGATGATCAAAAATAGAATTACCAACATCCAAACTCTCAAAATTCCATGATGACTTTTTATTTAATTTTTTTTTAAATTAACAAATACAACTAAAATAAAGAAAATAAAAATCAAATACTAAAAAAAAAAATCAAACTTGAAACCTAGTAATATGTACAATTACAACTACACTTGCTAATACCGTTAACTCCCCGGAAACGACGCCAAAATATTGCTGATCACGCTCAACTATGTCTAATAAAATACTAAGAGGGCATTGCAAATATAATCCGGGGTATTATGCCCAGAGTCGATCCCACAAGGAGTTAACGCATGAAGCAAGCTGTCAGAATACTAAATTTTCACTTGGTGTTGTTTAAACTATTACAACTGAATGAAAATATTAAAACTAAATATTAACTACAATAAGGTGTAAACAATTGTAATAAAGGTATAAGGTTATGGTTTCCCCCGTCGGTGAACTTCCTTCTCGGATACTTCTTATAGCTTGATTAGTTGTCTCTATCAATCATGAACACTCTATCTACCATAAATCTCTCTCAAGTAATTATGATAATTTACTAGACGCACTCTCTCAAGTTACGCTAGCTAGATTGCATTACAGTTCACTTTAGATTGCACCCGAGGTATCGTTATCTCTAATCCAACCTCTAAACCCTCGGTTATGACTTTCGTCTATACTCTGGGAGTGGTGTTTTTCAAACAACTACCTAAATATGCACACTTTTTCAAGTAAATACATAATAATAGGAACAACTAATTGAGGGCCCTTCAATCAACTACAACAAGAACGTAGTTGAACAAATAAAGATTAATCAACCAATCAAAACTATATTAATATCACAATAAGTTTATCCCCTAACGGGTTTCCCCAAAACCCTAGATTAAAGAAATTAGCTAATCATGCTCATACTAAACAACTCTAAAATAACTTGCATAATTAAACTACAAAGTAATGAATAAAAGCTGTAAAAATCGATGTTTGGCTTCTCTGAGTAGTATTCCTCAGTCGTCTCTTGTCTCTAATGGCCTCTCCTCTTCAAGTTGTGCTTTTGGGTCTATTTATATGTTTGGGATAAACCCTAAACATGTAGGAGACTTCTATTCAAACTGAGAAACACTTAAAATCTTAAAAACTCGGATTGGACCAGACCAGGGACCTGGCTTTATGGCCCTAACGCCTGGATAAAGCCAGGCCAGGCCTGGCATTATGGCAGTAAGGCCTGGGTAATACCAGGCTAGGCCTGGCCTTAAGGCTCAAATGCCTGGATAAAGCCAGGATAGGCCTGGCCTTAAGGCTCAAACGCCCGGCTATAGCCCGGTGCACTCTTCTTCGCCTCTTGAGCATATTTTTGACGTTTATGCATCAATTTAGCTCGGCTTCCATTTCCAATTCACCTACACATGAAATAGACTCTATTATGAACATACAAAGTGTATTTTTATCATTAACGCACATAAAATGTAAGGCATATAACGTGTTAAACCATGAATTCTAGCCATTCATCAATTGCCATATCTATACTATGTACAAGAATTGATGAAGAGATTCACAAAGATAGAGTTCAAACATGTTCCGAGAATCAAGAATGAGTTCGCAGATGCGTTAGCCACTTTATCTTCCATGATACAACACTAGACAAGAATTTCATCGATCATATTCCAGTAGAGGTCGATAATGATTAAAATTTGTTTAAAGCTCTAAAAATTATGGAAAATGCTTGTATAGGTTTGTAAAATAAATGATGATGCAAATATGCTATTTTGGAAGTATATATATATGTATTTTAAAAATATGAGGGAAAAATTGGGTATCAACAACTGCCCCTCTTTACTCGGGAATGATGAAGAGTTGTCGAGTGAAGAAATCATGATCGATTTTAACCGAATGAGGTGATTTCAAAAATGGAGGCCAAACCCTGGTTCCTTAGTTGCCTACATATCCTTGTTGTTACGGGAATCGGGCCGTGTGTAATTCTGGATCCATCGGTGAACTAGACCGGTGGAGTTGTTATAGGAATGGCCATATATTTCGGAAAGGGTTCTTTTGGGTAGGACATTATCAGATGAATTTGTGTGAAATCATGAATGTGAATCTGAAAAGTTATGGATGTATTTCAAAATGAGCTTTTGAACGGTATCAAGTGAAAGTGGGTAAGTGATGGTGGTTGGATACATTTGAAATAATTGCAGGATGTGAACATTGAAAGGAAACCGGAGTGAAGATTGCTCTCGTTAAGAGAACGGTTACTTTCTGGATTACCTACAAAACTTAAAACACAATGGATGCAAGTATATATGGATTATTGTGAGAATTTAAACATGATACAAATTCCCTTTGGACCATGAAATTTGTATTTGGACTATGCAGATGATGTCCTCATACCATGACGTCCTGGGCCATGAATCATGTGATAGGGGATTCGCAAGTCATGAAATCATGTCCTCGGGCCATGAAAATGGTGCCCCTGAACCATGGCACCTTTGAATAATGATGTGCAGTATTGAGAGATCCTCAGGCCATGGCATGGTGTCTTCCGACTATGAGGATGATGCTTCATACTATGACGCCTTTAGATGAAAATGGCAATGTTGTGCAAACCTATCAGGGATAAATATCATTCTTTTCGGATGATGGTAGGCTATGTGGTCATTCAATAGTCGTCGCAGAAGTTCTTGACGATATTTACCTATTTGAAAATGTTCTAATAACGATACCTGCAACAACAGATTGCAACCCTAGAAGTGCCCATACCTTTTGTTGCAATGATCTAGAGCCCGACACATTGCAGCCAGGATCATAGGGACGATAATGTAATTTTGTCCCTCAATTCCCTCCATTAAATTTCTAGTGACCATGGCTAGGTGAATGTGGATCCTTTCCCCCTTCATTGGAAATATCAGCATCCCCAAAAATAGACAATTAATACAAAAACCCGGTGCTATGTCTAACCCAAAGAAGTAATGGCAAGTTCATCATGGTGAAGTCAGTATGATTTGCCATGCCCGTAACGTTCATAAAGGAACTCTAATGGTATGTATGATTTCTTCAAGCAGGGTAATTCATCATTTTTCTTGAAACCCATCATTTTCAGGAAACCTCGGGGAGTGGCTTTCCCAATAAACCAGAACTATCCCATGGGAGCCCAGTGAAGCCTCTTATTTCCTCTAAGAGAGGAGTCATTTCTATATCACCAAAATTGAAGACAGCTCTCTTCTCATCCCAAAACGTAGTGGCGACCTCAATCAATGCATTATTTGGCCGAATGTCCAAAGTAGGACATGGCTCTTGTCACTAGGTGAGAGGTTTTTCCACCAATCAAGCAACAAAGGCCGGTTGTTTAAAAACATGCCGAACCTGGGGTCTTCGTGCCCCATTTCTGCAAAACAAATAGAGTTAGCCATTTCCCCTTCAGATTTGAATATTCACACATTAATGATCAACATACCGGCATGTTTTCTCCAAATAATGCACATATCGTGATGGTGTCCATTGGGATTATGGAAATCCCGTCGGACTTTTGACAAGGTTGCCCTTAGCAGATTATCACGCGGATAACATTCTAACCCATACTAGGTTTTACATGATGCATGCACAGTTGATATTGGAGTTTGGTTTCAATAAGGGTCTAGACTGGTACCTTCAAGCGGACAACTTGAGAGGGAAAGACACGGAAGCATCGACTGCATCGCTGATCGACTACTTTTACCGCAAATAAGGCTTTCCAAATTTAAAGGTTAATAGTTGGAAGAGCGCAGGTACTCATCAAATGCAGCTATGGTATTAATTGGGCACGAGTGGAATATGATGTGGAGCATGCTTTATGAAAACATAAATAACACATTGTCAAATATTTGCATGATAAAAAATGTGAAAGCAATAAATGCAGTATTAACATGAAACATAAAAAGAAAAAAAAACAAGAAGAAGTTAGTTTGTGTAATATGGGAATTGTAATAAATTAAGCGAGGGGGTGGAGATAGGGAGAGACACGATGTAGCAGTTCTCAAAGCAACTTGGAGAAAATAGCGACTAGAAAAAAGGATACACGTATTATAGCCAATTTGAGCAAGGAAGGGTGGAGAAGGGAAGGGATTTGCATATTACTAAGAATTCAAATAAAGGGAGAATAGGAGAGGGATGTGCATGCAACAATGAATAAAAGGAAAACAGGAGCGGGATGTGCAAGTAGCAACAAATAAAAGAAGAAGGAAGCACGTTTATCATAGAAGACTAATTCATATAAGCCAAATTTGCTATGGTAAGAGCCTAAATTCCCCAGTAGAGTCGCCATGCTGTCGCGCTACTTTTTCTCTTGAAATCAGATTTCGACACGTGACAACTCTTTTAAGGAGGTATTAAAAGAGGAGAGTCGCCACCTAACGGTTTAAGGTGCGTCAGGGAACCTATTTGCAAATGACTCAGGTTTGACTAGTTTGCATCACTAAAGATCGGGTAAGGGCTCGAAATTACCTCGAAGAGAAGGTGTTAGGAACTTTTCGAGTCCACATTTGTGGGTCCCGGCCGAACTTGAATTATATGAATTATTCGTATAAACAAAGATATAGAGAGCAAGAAGTTTGAGAAATTTTATTATAATAAAAGACTTTGAATAAGTACAAACACTTGAAAATAAAAGGAAAATAAGTTGGGTGGTCCTATGTTTTTTAGCCTAAAAGATCACCCCGTGCAACATAAATAATACTTTGTAACTCCCTCGAGATGGGGTTTTACTCATATTATACAGCGGGCACTGACTATCATCTCCTGATACCCGATTACTATCTTTAAGTTGTTACCTAGAGCACACTAGTTCAATTATAAGTCATACCTTATGTGTGCACTACCCGTCCCATACCTATGTTCCAGGAGGCATTGTACCTCTATTTTGGGTGGTTCTAGACTTTACTTAGGTTGCTCAAAAAATGTCAAAACTAGGCGACATACAAAACATATTGGACTAAACATACGAGCACTTAAAGGCTCAAGTTAGCCTCCACAATTAAACAGCAAATGCACGTGAAACATATTTAATGTTAGGCAATTCGAGATTAAGGAACTTAAATCCCTATAGTCATGATTTCTAGGTGATAGGCATCGAGGCATGCAAGCAGTTTCAGGAACCAACGAGATTTATATACATGGTTGCATAAGTCGTTACACGCTGATTATTGAGGAGGCAAATTCCTCAATTATTAATTCTATAGATGTTGCGCCTAGGTGATTTATGTAATAGAGGGAGTAGAAACTCAGAATTACTCAGACACTTGATAATGGCCTAAGTGAGTGATGAACAATGTAAAAAGGGCATCATTACTAGTTATTAAGGCAACACTGGCATCCTATAGGTAGGATTTCTAACGATTAACATTTGGGAAACTTATTTTATTGTTAAACCTTATATTCAAGTTTTCTAGGTGAACAATGCGATGTAATAACAATGAAATGATTAAAGTCATATAGGAATGATCTCTAGCAGATATGCTGCAGTGATGCAAATCATAGGGGAGTTCCATGATATTTATTTCCTACGGGCACATTTTCTCAAATAGCAACAAAGATACTGAGGCGCACTTGCTAATAATCAAGTAGTGCAAGTGTGGGCTTTTCCTAATGGCATTCAGTCTGCAATTTGCATAGAGAATGAACGACATAAAGCAAGTGCATCATTCAATCTTATAGGCATGTTGTCTACCCATCACATATTAATATTAAAACCTACATATTAAAACCTACCCCATCCCTTTTACTAACACCCCGATTGTTTATACAAAGATATTATTACAGACCCAAATTAATAAGTAAAGTAGTAACATTAATGACAGTAAACCGGTCTATAGTAGGCCCAAATAAAGTAACAAGATACCCAGCCTCAATGGGCCTTCATTATTTCTTATGCCTTCAATAAAGAACCACATGATCACAAGTCCACAGGAAAGTCCATACCACTTTCAATGAGCCACAACACCAAGTGTTTCACCACTTGGAACAACCAGTATAAAACACAATACATGCTAGGGAAGTAGAGCATTAGGGACAGTTTGGAGGTAAAGGAATTACTTGGACCAAGCACTAGTGTGTTAGAGTTCACAAGGGCCTCAATTGGTCCCCGCGCAGTGCTCACACTAGGGAGGCCAATGATAGAACCTAAATAGCCTTGGCTTTCAGCCGACTAAGAATAGGAATTCAGAATACCAGAGTAACAAGTAAGGAGAATGGACAAAAATTCCTAGAATGAGCATACATCACGATTGGTCAAGTAGACCAGTAAATTCAGCCAGGCTCACATAGCAAAAGTACCACATAAACAACCATCATAGGAATTAGGAAAAGAAACAGGTTTGCAAACGTACATAGGTTGCACTAGTTGACATCTAAGGGTCTATATTAAGTTATGTCAAACCTAATGCTATATTAATCAATACATGGACATAATGGAGGGATACACATATTGATAATCATAGAGAGAAGAAAATAGCAAATGAACCAAGGCATTCTGGAAAACATGTTAGCATAGGAGTAATGTCCTAGTCTTGGAAAACCAGGATAGTATGAAAAAAGTTTAGAACAGATTTTAGGGCACCATTAAAGAGCATTCCAATATACACAGGACTTAGTACCAAAAGGGATCATTCAAGTAAAAAGGGGTTTCCATAGAGTATTATCTAAACACAATATGCAGAAACAACATACAACCACAATAGCAAGGCTCATGTTGAAGTAGATTGCTATTGAAGTCCAAAACTAGATGTGATGCTACATGGTGCAGCATTAATCTCAACAGAAAAAAGATCACGGAGTGAAAATTATAATGAAGCTAACGCAAATAGTAGACTATTCTCATGCGTTAATTAACATAGAATGACATGAAAATTGAAAACTATCATAGTTGAATCATACTCATATAAGTGCGGATACATGTGCAGAAAGAATGAAAGAAATTAAACATTATGAGGGTTTAAACACTAATCAG
The DNA here is from genome assembly GCA_005239525.1 of Nicotiana knightiana. Taxonomy (NCBI): domain Eukaryota; kingdom Viridiplantae; phylum Streptophyta; class Magnoliopsida; order Solanales; family Solanaceae; genus Nicotiana; species Nicotiana knightiana. The sequence continues at coordinate 137,346 of ML422821.1, read as the reverse complement.
TAGCAGAATCAAAGGAGTGAAGAGTGTAATAGCAAAAACCCCAAATCCCCGATGCTTCAGAGTTCACAAGAGCCTAAAAAATGGGCTACGAGCAGTGCTTGCATCGGAGGAGGTTGTTCAATAATTTTAGAGAGTTTGAGTGTAACAGTGAGGGAATGAGTGAGAGAAGAGAGTAGTGAAAATAGTAGCAGGAATTAAGATTCAAGAAAATCTATCCAAGGGGTTTCAAGGAAGGGGTTTATATAGTAAGCATATACATAAAATAGGAAACATGGTAAACATTAAGTACAAAATAAGGAAACATATGCCTGAATCAATTAGAATCGATTTTTAGGGAATATAGCACATAGAATAAGGGATTTAAGTAAATTAACAGAGAATAAAAAATAACGTGCAAATAACACTTAAAATAAAGGAATACAATAGATTAAACATGGAATAAGGAAAATATCACACAAAATCAATTAGAGTCAGTTCTTAGGGCAAATAAAAGTAAAAAAATAGGGAAACACGGGGATTAAACAGAAATAAGGAAAATATTAGTCAAACAATGGAAAAGGAAGAGTATCAATCGAGAATCAGTAAAGAATAATGAAAAATCTCAAACTCTAGTTCAAAAGGAAAGCATAGATGGTCGAAAATCTCACTGAATCGGACCATATAGCCTGATAATGAGTGCATATAGACAAAATATCATCTAAATCTCAAATATTGAAGGTGGTGGAATCCGATTTGGGGACTGATACTTGTCAAAATTGGGGCAAGTACTATGTAACTCCATAATCTTTCAAATAATACTGAGGTAACACATGAAAGGCAAGAAAATCATAGAAGGAATCCATGATTGAGGCGGATTTGGAGAAGATTTGAGTGAGGCGGCTAGGGTTTGAGAGGGGAGAGTGGAGAGGATTCTGAGGCGGCGAGTAAAGGGAAATGGGGTTAGGGTTTCTGGGGGTTAGGTAATAAAAAGGTCGGTTGGTCGTGGATCTTAAAAGATTAGGCGGGTTAATGGACGAGTATGGGTAGCGACCGGGTTGGGTTAATGGGTTATTTAGTTTGTGCTTGAGATAATTGGGGTGTTGGGCCAAAATAGGTCCAAAAATTAGCCTGTTTTGGGCCAGCTCTTGAAACGTTCGAAAATTAATTAAAAAATAAATTATTAAACTTCTAATAAATGGTAAAAATAATATTTATGCTGTAAAACTATTTTAAAATAATAATTCAATATTATAAAATATAAAATGATACTTTGGCATAACTAATATAAACACAATTATTTGTAGAACATAGGCTATTTTTGCAAACTTAGACAAATAGTTTAAAAATGCTAATGTAATTATATGGCATAAAAATAAATTATTTCAAAAAAAATATAATAGGTGCACAAATAATTATTAGGTAATTAATCCGTCACGAAATAATTTATAGGATAATTACTAGATATATATATATATATATATATAATATAAATACAAGAAAATTTATTTAAAGCTCTAAAAATTATGGAAAATGCTTGTATAGGTTTGTAAATTAAATGATGATGAAAATATGCTCTAAGTATATATATGTATTTTAAAAATATGAGGGCAAAATTGGGTATCAACAACTGCCCCTATTTACCCGGGAATGATAAAGAGTTGTCGGGTAAAGAAATGATGATCGATTTTGACCGAATGAGGTGATTTGAAAAATGGAGGCCGAACCTTGGTTACTTAGTTGCCTACATATCCCCGGTGTTACATGAATCAGGACTTGTGTAGCTATGGATCCATCGGTGAACTGAACCAGTGGAGTTTTTATAGGAATGGTCGTATGTTTCGGAAAAAGTTCTTCTGGGTAAGACAATATCAGATGAGTTTGCGCAAAATCATGAATATGAATCTAAAAAGTTTTGGGTAAGGACCCATAAAATTCTTAACAAAAATCTCGGGATTTCGTAATGCCAAGTTAGATTCCTGCATTACCCTTCGGACTTAGGAAAAAAATGTTCGCGAAGGAGTGTGTTTTTACGGCCCATTATGTGGTCTCATAATCACTCTGCGGACTGCATAATGGCCACAGAGTGAGTAAGAAAACTGGCAAAATTTGAGGCCAATTATGCAGCCAAAAATGTGATCGCATAATTAATATGCGGGCCGCATAATCTATCACATATCTACCTTGGAGCTTTGCGGCGCATTATGCGACCGCAGAATAGGTATACGGGCCGCATAATGGCCTCATACTCGATCAGATGTTCCACCCGGCTGAGGCCATTTTTGCGGCAGGTTTGCAGACCACATTCCCATTATGCGGTCGCATATATGCGACCGCATATCGGTGTCGGTGCACCTCATTTTCTTATTTCTAAAACCGACATATGCGACCGCATATCGGTGTCAGTGCACCTCATTTTCTTATTTTTTAAACCGACCCTAGACCAATATAAAACACATCCCCTACCTTTTTAAACCATTCTCCTAATACTTTTAGAGTGAGAAAATAGATGGTTGTAGAGATAAGGTCCCCATTTCCATCAAATTGATCCTCCATCACCACTCAAAGCTTGGGACTAATCAACCAAGATACCAATTTCTTCACTCTAAGAGGTAAGTTTCTACCACACCACCTTTTAAATTCCATGATTTGCTAAATGGGCCATTAGTAAGGTAGGCCATGGAGGTAAGGAAAGGGACCTTCCATGCATGAGGTTCTAAACTATGTGCGGGAATATTAGAGAAAATATAGAAATAAATGGGGGATAGGACCTTAGTAAACTCATAATTTAGGTGTAATTCCCAAGTGAGCTGGGACCATGATTCAATTCCAAATTACAATTTGATTGTGCTATTTTGTCAAATAGATTGAAAGAGCTAAGTGATTCCGGAAATTGTCATAAGAATTAGGGACAAGACCTATCGAGGTATGTTGGCTAAACTTTCTCTCTCAAAATTGAATTCCATAATGTTTCCGTAAATCTTAAGTATGTTCGGCTCAAAATCCCTAATTTCTACATCCCAGGATACCCCCTTATAAACATATAAACTTCGCTATTTCCGAATGAGCTTTATATGAAAAGTTAGATGTTTAAATATGGTTTGTTTATTAAGTTGGTATGGCTTTGAGTTGTGTGGTAAGTGAAAACTAGTATACCAATTGGGTTACGAAAACTCGATATGCTTAATACTCCTAATTGCTCTTACGTGTACTGTATGACTTGGTTGAGTATGTTTCGCTGTTAATAATCTATAATGATGTTTGAAAATGAATTAAATATATTGGGGTACTGCTTGTTTATGACTTTGATGTGTGTTCTTATTGGTGGTTGCTATATCTCTTTCTTTGGGAAGAACCCTTTGTGTTAAAAGTTCCATTATTAACGCACTTGAGGTATATGATTTCTGGAGTGTCCTATGTGCTGGTATTTGGTGGTGATCCTTGAAATTAAATGGAGTGAAATCTTGGGATATAAAGAAAATGCGGCCATCGTGTCTTGAATAATGAAACTTGTGAAAGGCCCAAAGAGCTAATGGAACGTTGTTATGGTGAGAGGTTGAAAATGATAATAAAAGAGTTGACAATGTGAAAGGTTCTGAGATGAATACATTTCTATATATGTGTGTACCTTTGTGTGCAAACTGAGTATAAAAATATTTTTGGGAGCATCATTAGCAAAACCGAGGAAGGGTGGGTCATAAGGCCCACACCTGAAACTACACATGCCGGTGGAGGGGTGGATTATGATTTGGGATGAAACTGTTACCTATTAATTGGAAAGGAAAAAGATAACCCACACGGCATATGTGGGAAGACAACCTTGCTGATCGGGTGGAGATCAGACTACATGTTGCACACATGGTGGTACTACTCTTGTAACAACTTTCTTTCGCATCATATGTCAAACCACATTGTCCGTGGGGAGATGGCCTAGTCGATCAGGCGTGATCGGACTCTNAGACAACACAAAGAGAACAACAAGTCGCAACCAACAATATCCAAATAACTAATTGAAACATAACAGTTTCCAAAATACGAAAATAGGATACATATATATATATATATATATATATATATATATATATGTATCCTATTTTCGTATTTTGGAAACTGTTATGTTTCAATTAGTTATTTGGATATTGTTGGTTGCGACTTGTTGTTCTCTTTGTGTTGTCTTTGCCAGTATGGACATTCTATTTTGAAAAGGACTGTTAGATATATATACTAGTACTATTCGACAGTACTAACGTCCCTTTTGTCGGGGGCACTGCATATTTAATGGATGCAGGTGGTTCCACGGTAGGCGGCAGTGATCAGTGATAGAAGTATACACTTCCTAGTTGACTTGGTGAATTCCACTTTATTTCGGGGTCTTGAACCTTTTGTTCCTCATGTATCTACTGTTCACTTTCTTACCATGTTTTGAGGTATACCCGAAGCCTTGTTGCCACGTTTCCTTATTACCCTTTCGTTATACTTAGAGGCTCCGTAGACAGTTTGTGGGTGGTACCTGATGTTGGGAATAGAGCTAGAAATGTTGGTAGTTAGCAGAAAAATATGTTTTTCATTAAATCCATAAACTTGTAATAGTTTTTCAATATAAATGAAGTTGTTGATGGAAATGAAATGGAAGTCGTAATGAAATACTTTCAAAAATTGATTAATGGAGTCCATACCCCCCTTACTCGTGATTAGTATGGGTAGAATGAAATCTAACAGGCTTGCTCCGTTGAGTTTATTCGGTTAAGCGCCGGTCGTGCTCCTCGGTTTTTGGGGCATGACATTATTGATGTATTTCAAAATGACCATTTGAACAGTTTCAAGTGAAAGTGGTTAGCTGATGGTGGTTGGATGTGTTTGAAATAATTGCAGGATGTAAACGTATAACGGAAACAAGAGTGAAGATTGCTCCCGTTAAGAGAACGATTACTTTTTAGATTACCTGTAAAACATAAAACACAACGCATGTAAGTATATATGGATTATTGCGAGAATTTAAACATGATGCAAATTCCCTTTGGACCATGAAAGTTGTCTTTGGACGGTGCAGATGATGTCAGAACATGACGTCTTGGTCCATGAATCATGTGATAGGGGATTCGTAGACCATGAAATGATGTCCTCGGGCCATGAAAATGGTGCCTCTGAACCATGACGCCTTTGAATAATGATGTGCAGTATTGAGATTTCCTCAGTCCATTGCATGGTGTCTTGGCTCTGAGGATGATGCCTTTGGACTATGACGCCTTTGGATGAAATGACGATGTTTCATCCCATGAGATGCAAAGATATGATGCTCGATCGTATGCGAAATAAAACAAGACAGAGTTTAGTCTTCTGTAAGATTGGGCCAATGCTTAGCCCTAGGCAAATAGAAAATAGTGCTAGGTTTTAAATAGCATAATGGAGATAGCATTTCGTATTATATAAGGACAAGGAGATGGTTAGCTTTAGAAAATTGAGGAGGAAGTGCTTATCCTGATGCAAGAAGAGGAGACGATGCTTAGTCTCGATGCAAGGAAAGGTCGAACTTAGCCTTATGAAATTAGGAGACAATGCTAGTCTCATGCAATCAGGGAGGCAATGCTTAGCCTCATGAAAGAAGAAGAGACAATGCTTAGTCTCATGCAATTAGGGAGGCAATGCTTAGCCTCATGCAATTAGGAGGCAGTGCTTAGCCTCATGCAAGAAGAGGAGACAATGCCTAGTCTCATGCAATTAGGAGAGAGTTCTTAGTCTCATGAAAAGAAAGGCAATGCTTAGCCTTATTCAATTAGGGAGGCAATGCTTAGCCTCATGCAAGAAGAGGAGACAATGCTTAGTCTCCTACAATTAGGGAGGCAATTCTTAGACTCATGCAATTAGGAGGCAGTGCTTAGCCTCATGCAAGAAAAGGAGATAGTGTTTAGTCTCATGCAATAAGAAGGAAGTTCTTAGTCTCATGCAAATAAAGACAATGCTTAGCCTTATGCAATGTAACGACCCGACTGGTCATTCCGTGAGATTTACCCCGTTTCCCCCATATCTACATTTTGTTATATATCACTATCCTGTTTTCGATGTGTTGGGTCAGTTGGTTTGGGTCCAAAATGGTTGTGGTGAGAGTTTAGGCATTTAGTCTTTTAAAGTAGCCTAATAGTTGAGAAAGTCAACTGAAAGTTAACTTATTGATAAACGACCCCAGAATGCGAATTTTATTTCTCGGATAGATTTGTTAGGTGAATTGGGACTTAGGAGTGTGTTCGGAATATTTTTGTGATGTCCGGTGTAGAATTAGGCTTGAATTGGTGAAAGTTAGTTTTTGGCGATTCCCGGTTGGCAGTGGAAAGTAGGATATCGGGGTCAGAATGGAATTCCGAAAGTTGGAACAGTTTTGTAATGTCATTTTGGATATGTCTGCAAAATTTGAGGTCAATCGGAGGTGTTTTGATTGGTTTCGGCGTAGTTGGCGAAAATTGGAAGTTTCAAAGTTCATAGGCTTGAATTTGATGAGATTTTGGTGTTTTTGCTTTGTTTTTAGTGTTTTGAAGGCTCGACTAAGTTTGAATGATGTTATAGGATATGTTGGTATGTTTGGTTGAGGTCCCGAGGGCCTCGAGTGTGTTTCGGGTGGTTAACGGACCAACTTTTGGCTTGAAATCTGGGCAGATTTCTGCTGGTGTGAGGTTCTGGTTTCCTTCTATGCGATCGCATGAGGATGTTTGCGATCGTGTAGGGTAAAATAATGAGGCAGGATTTTTGTTATACGCGATCGCGTAGTGGTGGTCACGATCGCGTGAGTATGAGGTGGTTGGTCAGTGCGATCGCGTGGTATTGTTTGCAATCGCGTAGAGTTAAAGGGGCGCATGAGTGATTTGGGCCTTTGTTCTTCGTGATCGCGTGCAGTGGTTTGTGATCGCGTGGTTTTATGTCTTGATGAATCACGATCGTGTGAGGATGTCTGCGATCAATTAAGGTAATTTTATAGGGCATCAAATTTTTTCTTCGTGATCGCGTGCCGAAGTTTGCGATCGCAGTGAAGGAATTATTTTAGCTGGGCAGAATGTTTAAAAGGCCTGAAGTTCGAATTTGGTTTATATTTTCCACCATTGTTGCATGGGAGTTGAGAGCTATTTGAGAGGGATTTGAAGGGAAATCAAGGGAATCACTTGGAGGTAAGGTTTTCAACTTCATAACTCGTTTTTATGTCAATTCCTAAGTGATTAAACCATAAAATTTCTGCAAATTGAACCAAAGTTGGGGAAGAACGGTGCATGAAAAATTTATTTTTCTTTTGAGGATTTGAGTGGGCAATTGTGGTCCAATTTTAATGTTCTTGGTATGTACGGAATCGTGGGGGGAAGAGGTTTCTAATGATGTAAAAATTATCGAATTCTGAGACGTGGGCCCAGGGCTCGGGTTTTGCCGAATTTCGAGATTCTTGTATAATTTGATAAATTTCGATTGGGTTGAGTTCCTTTGATATATATTGATAATGTTAACTGGTTTTTAGCTAGATTCGGAGCAATCGGGAGCCAATTTGAGGGGCAAAAGCATAGCAGACTAGTGTTGTGGCCCGGTAGAGGTAAGTAATGGCTATAAATCTTGTCCTGAGGGTATGAAACCCCGGACTTCGTATTTCTTACTGTTTCTAGAATGGTGCACATGTCGGATGACGAGTATGTGGCGCGTACTGACTTTTGGATTGGACTAGGTCCTCTCCGTGGCGACTAATGAGTTGCATATTTACTCAAAACCTTATGTTAATTATGTTCTAAAGAATTGTGTAATATTTGGGTTGTGAGCCATGTTTGGGGCCTAGTGCCGATCTGTTTTAACCCCTTGGGAGCTATTTTAGTGATATTCTCACTACCTTGAAACTATGATTTTTCACTCAGTCTTTCTTGTGAAATTGTTGACACTCTTATTTGATGATATTACGATTTCTTGAAATGAAATACTAATTGGGTCGAGAACCCCGTTTTATTTATGGCCCGAGTGGTATGTTGAGAGTGTCTGACTGAGGGCGGCCAAGGGCCAATGTTGTGAGGATATTTATGATACGAACCAGGTCGAGAGTCTGAGAGTGATTGATGACATGATTTGGCTATTTATTTAGCGCTTGGGCTGAAGGAGCCCCTTCGAATTCAGAGTCTGTACACACCCCTAGTGAGCGCAGGTACCTACTGAGTGCCGAGTGATTAGAAGGTATGAGTGACTGTGAGGTGCTGAGTGACTATGAGGTGTTGAGTGACTGATTATGAGTGACTGTGAGGCATGCCCGAGGGGCTGATTATGATACATGTTTTTGCCCGAGGGGCTACGATGATTCTACTACTTTCACTATGAGATTATGAAATATGTTTTGCCCGAGGGGCCTCTATATGATTCATTTCATTTTTATAGTAGACCCTTTGGTTGAAGTTGTTGAAAAATATATATTTTTAAAGGGTTTTTCGGAAGTTGATTTTTAAGGCATGACGATTTCATACATCTATGTTATACTATTTGAACGTAAGGTTGTGCCTCTTGTGATTTGACTACATTGATTTTATATGTTCTTGCTGCTCAGACCTGATTTATTTTCATTACTACTGAGTTGGTGTACTCACATTACTCACTGCACCTCTGTGTGCAGATTTAGGAGCAGACCTCGAGCATTAGCCTTTATACCGCATCAGAGCCAGATTTGTGGGATATAGAGGTAGCTGTCCAGCATCTGTTTTTCCCTCCCTGTTGTATCTTCATTTTGTTCATAGGTTTTGTATTATGACAATATATTATGACTTATTCTTCTAGATGCTCATGACACATTGGATCCGGGTTTTGGGGTTGGCAATATTGTATTATGATGACCTACTTTATTCAGTAGTTTCTGTATATATTGTGAAATGCTCAGATTTTTGGAAATGGGATTTTAAAAGAAATTGTGAACATGTGATATATTGGCTAGCCTAGTTCCACGATAGGCGCCATCATGGCCGGGTTAGAATTTGGGGTCGTGACATGCAATTAGGGAGGCAATGCTTAGCCTCATGCAAGAAGATGAGAAAATGCTTAGTCTCGTGCAATTAGGAGACAGTGCTTAGTCTTATGCAATTAGGGAGGAAATGATTAGCCTTATGAAAGAATAGGATACAATGCTTAGTCTCATGCAATTAGGAGACAATTTTTAGTCTCATGCAAAGAAAGGCAATTCTTAGCGTTATGCAATTAGGGAGGAAATGCTTAGCCTCATGCAAGAAGAGGAGAAAATCCTTAGTATCATGCAAAGAAAGGCAATGATTAGCCTTATACAGTTAAGGAGGCAATGCTTAGCCTCATGCAAGAAGAGGAGACAATGTTTAGTCTCATGCAATTAGGGAGGCAATGTTTAGTATCATGCAATTAGGGAGGCTGTGCTTAGCCTCATGCAAAAAGAGGAGACAGTGCTTAGTCTCATGCAATTAGGAGATAGTTCTTAGTCTCATGCAAGGGAAGACAATGCTTAGCCTTATGCAATTATGGAGGTAATGCTTAGCCACATGCAAGAAGAGGAGACAATGCTTAGTCTCATGCAATTAGGAGACAATGCTTAGTCTCATACAATTAGGGAGTCAATGCTTAGCCTCATGCAAGAAGAGGAGAAAATGCTTAGTCTCATGCAATTAGGGGACAGTGCTTAGTCTCATGCAAAGAAAGGCAATCCTTAGACTTATGCAATTAGGGAGGCAATGCCTAGCCTCATTCGAGAAAAGGAGACAATGCTTAATCTCATGCAAAGAAAGGAAATACTTAGCCTTATGCAAGAAAGCAATGAGTGATAGTGAGAAAGCGGAGTATTTCTTAACTGGAATGTGTTTTCGTTTGGCAACTTTGTCGTTGTGAAGGTAGTGATTTTGATGTGTGTACGTATTTGCGAATATTCCTTTATGTTCATTGTGCCTGCATCCAAAGAAAAATCGTGAGTTTCGCAGGCTAGGTTGGTTCGCACTTTTGTGTTCTGCTTTTCCTGTACTCCTTTCATGAGATTCTGTTTGAGTTACCCCGAGTAACATCTAGCTTTTATAGAAATAATGTTTTGAGAAAATATGCGTTCATTTGATGAATGTGGTTATTTTAAAAATATAATAGTATAGAATATCAAGTAAGTTAGATGAACCAATGACCGTGACGTATTTTAGAGACATTGCGACCTCTTTGTTTTAGAATTTTGAGGGTCCTCCTCAAAATTTTTCCCTAGTTTCTGACCATGTTGAAAATGAAGATTTTATTGAGATATGACCGAACCTACAGGGCTGCCTACGTATCCCCTCTTAAACAGGAATCAGGTCAAGCGTAGTTCAACTATATCAGATAAAGAAATGTAAACAATCTAAACATAGTATCTTTTGACTGCGTCTGAGTTTATATGTTTTGGCCAAACATCTCCATCCATTTCTGCAAGTATGAGTGCTCCTCTTGTTAGTACTCTGTGAACCACGTAGGGCCCTTGCCAATTGGGTGAAGATTTCCCTTTGGCTTCATCTTGATGCGGGAGGATATGTTTCAGCACCAGCTGCCCCGGTGTGAATTGTCTAGGCCTGACCCTTTTTGTTAAAAGCTCTGGACATTCTGTTCTGGTAAAGCTGACTATGACACACCACATTTATTATTTAGCATCAATGAGATCCAGTTTTTCATAGAGACTTCGTATCCATTCTGCATCACTGAGTTCAGCCTCTTGTATGATTCTCAAAGAAGGAATTTCGACTTCGGTGGGAATAACAACTTCAGTACTATAGACCAGTAAGTATGGAGTTGCCTTGTTCGATGTGTTAACTGTGCTACAGTATCCTAATAAGGCAAATGGTAATTTCTCATGCCATTGTTTGTGATTGTCTACAATCTTCCTCAATATTTTCTTGATGTTCTTGTTGGCGACTTCCACAGATCCATTCATTTGAGGCTTCTATGATGTGGAATTCTTATGCTTGATATTTAAGGTCACACACATAGATTTCATTAGTTCACTATTGAGGTTGGCAGCTACTAGAATGAACCTGTGCCCATTTAAAGCGACAAGTTCCATTAGACCACTGACATCCATCCCCAAGCGGAGAAAGGCCAAGGTGCACTTGTTACATTAAATTCATTTGGTGGCACTCGTATCATATCCGCATGCACTTGGCATTGATGATACTTTTGAACATACCTGATGCAGTCCATTTCCATAGTCATCCAAAAATATCATGCCCTTAATATCTTCTTAGCTAAAACATGTCTATTCATGTGTGGTCGGCAAGTTCCGGCATGTATCTCTTCGAGCAATTTGGATGCTTCTTTGGCGTCAACACACTATAAATAGCCTTAGATCTGTTATCCTTCTTTACAAAATTCCCCCATTTTGGAAGAAATGGTTGGATAATCTTTGGAGTGTGCGTTTCTGAGTATGATTTGCGTGCTCTGGGTACTCTCCTTTTGCCAAGTATTCTTTTATATCATGAAACAACAGATTTCCACCAGTTTCTTCTTCAACATGAGCACAATAAGATGGCTGATTATGGATCCCTATTGGAATAGGATCGATGAAATTATTGTCTGGTGTTGTATCATGGATGATAGAGTGGCCAACGCATCTGCGAACTCATTCTGGATTCTCGAAACATGTTTGAACTCTATTTTTGTCAATCTCTTCATCAATTCTTGTACATAGTATAGATACGACAATATTTTGGTATTCTTAGTAGCCCATTCTACTAGGACTTGGTGTACCAAAAGGTCTGAACCACCAATTACCAACAATTCCTGAATGTTCATGTCAATGGCCAACTTGAGCCCCAAGATGCAAGCCTCATATTTTATCATATTGTTGATACACAAAAACCTGAGTTCTGCGGATACCGGATAGTGTTGACCCGTCTCTGATACTAAAACTGCTCCAATACCCACTCTGAAATTTGCAGCCCCATCAAAGAACATTCTCCAACCATCATAGGTTTCAGTGATATCTTCCCTTACAAATGATACTTCTTTATCGGGAAAATATATTTTTAGCGGTTTGTATTCTCCTCCTACAAGATTTTCTACCAGATGATCGTCTAATGCCTGTCTCTTGACCGCTTTCTGAGTTACATAGACGATGTAAAATTAACACAATAGTGTCTGCCATTTTTCAAATTTCCTGGTAGGCATGACTTTCTAGAAAATGTGTTTCAGAGGATCCATCCTTGATATGAGATATGTGGTGTAGGCACAGAATTAGTGCCTCAACTTTTGATCTATCAATGTCATAGCACAGCAAGTCTTTCCAGCAATGAATACTGTGCTTTGTGGGGTGTGAACTTCTTACTCAGATAGTATATGGCCTTTCCTTTCCTTCCTGTCTCATTGTGTTGTCCCAAGACACAACCGAAAGCCCCATCCATTACAGATAGATAGAGTAGCAGAGGTCTCCCAGGTTCTGGCGGGACCAAGACTGGTGGCATGGACAAATATTCCTTGATTTTGTCAAAAGCTTTCTGACATTCTTCAGTCCTGCTTGTTGCAGCATCTTTCTTCAGCATTTTGGAGATTGGTTCTCAGATCACAGTGGATTGTTCTATGAAACGACTGATGTAGTTGAGACGCCCTAAGAATTCCATCACATCTTTCTTGTTCTTTAGAGGTGGAAAATCTTGGATAGCCTTAACTTTTGATGGGTCTAACTCAATTCCTCGGCGGTTGACGATGAACCCTAACAACTTTCTAGCAGGGACCCCAAAATAATATTTTGCGGGATTCAGTTTCAAATTATACCTTTGAAATCAATCAAAGAATTTCCTCAAGTCTGCTATGTGATTTGTACCCTTCTTAGATTTCATGATGAAATCATCCTCATACACCTATATATCCTTATGTATCATGTCATGGAAAATGGTTGTCATGGCCCTCATATAAGTGGCTCCAGCATTCTTCAGACCAAACAACATCATTTTGTAGCAATATACTCCCCATGGTGTAATAAAGGTTGTCTTTTCGGCATCTTCTTCATCCATGAAGATCTGATGATACCTAGTGAAGCAATACACAAAAGAATGGAGTTCATGCTTGGCATAGTTTTCGATCAATATGTGTACATTGGGCAACGAGAAATCATCTTTGGGACTTGCTCTGTGTAAATCCCGATAGTCGACACATACCCTGACTTTCCCATCCTTCTTCGGAACTGGCACGATGTTATCCAACCAGGTTGGATATTCAACCACTTTGAGAACCTTAGCTTTGATCTCCTTGGTGATTTCCTCTTTTATTTTCAAACTCATATTTGGCTTGAACTTTCTGAGCTCCTACTTTACGGGAGGACACATAGGGTTGGTTGGTAGCTTATGAGACACTACAGACGTGCTCAAACCGGTCACATCATCATAGGACCATGCAAAAATATCCTCATACTCTTTAAAAAATGGTATGTTTTCTTCTTTCTCTGACTGTGACAGGTAAATGCTTACATGAGTTTCCTTGACTATTTTGGAATCTCCCAAATTGACTATTTCAGTTTCATCCAAATTAGACTTAGGATTTTTCTCAACATTTTCCACTTTTGTGACAATTTTCTCAAGTATTACATCCTCTTCCAGTTCCTCTGGAGTCACTATCCTTATGTTGCGTTGTCTCATTACATGTCACAGTCGTAGGTTCATCAGGATAAATAATAATAATGATGTAGAGAGAAATAATAAAACGTCAAACAAATGCAGTTCAATGACTCGAAAAATTATTTCAAAACAAGATACGTTTAAAAGAAAAATACTAAAAATGTCTTAAACGCCCATAAAATATTGTTTTCCAAATGAATGATGCTAATTGCCAGGCTACCCAAGAACTTGACGGGCCCTTGATGGTGTAGCAGTCCAATTCCTGAGAACAACTCCCTTATACATTGTCTGAATGATGAGGCCTTCCTCCTCCTCATCCTCCTCAACTATCGCATTGCAGTCCATGTCTTCATCTTCCAAGAACAGATTCCTCATGCTAGCTAGAACTTCATCTTCTTCAGATCCCCACATCACGTCGGCTTGATGAAATGACTTGCTCAAATGTTATACAGGCTGCTCTAGTGGGTAATAAGGATCACGCCATGGTGGTGACCAATTGTTATACTTCTGCCAGGTGTACTTATACACAAGCCCAAAGGTTGTGCCGTGACGCTTTGGCTATATTGGTTTAGTCATACCCTAGAGATTCTTACCAAGACCCTTACCAGGTTCATAACTTGTCCATGCCAATATGCATTCTATCTTGCAGCTCCACATTTATCTTTCTCAATTTGGTTGACACGCTCGATGCGATGGTATGTTTCTCCACCTAACTTCCTTTTTTATTCGACAACCATAACAATTTGATTGGTGTAGATGAGATTACGTCCATCCCTATGGATGATTACTTCCTGATGGTTCCACTCGAACTTCACGGCCTGATGTAGAGTAGAAGCTATGGCCCTAGAAACATGTATCCAAGGTCGTCCCAACAATAGATTGTATGTGGCGGATATGTCTAATACTTGAAATTCAACATCAAACAAGGTCGGGCCCATCTATAAACAAAGGTTGGTTTCCCCAATTGTGGCCCTTTGGGACCCATCAATTGCTTTCATGTTCATACTCCCTACTCGTATCTCATGCAAACCCTTACCCAACCTCTTCAAAGTGGTTAATGAACAGATGTTGAGACTTGAAGCCCCATCTATCAGGACCCTGGCAATGAATTTGTCCTCAAACTGCACTGTAATATGCAGTGCCCTGTTGTGACTCAGTCCTTCCGGCGGCAGTTCGTCTTCGTGAAAAGTGATTTTGTGGCTTTCCAATACTTTCCCTACCATATTGGCCATCTCCCCACTGGTAATGTTATTGGGTACATAGGCTTTGTTCAACACTTTCATCAAGGCGTTCCTATACACCTCAGAATTCTGCAGTAGTGATAAAATGGATATTTGAGCAGGGGTTTTGTTCATATGATCAACCACAGAATGTTCTCTTGCCTGCACCTTTCTCCAAAGATCATCTGGGCCAGTCTCAATGACATGCGGCTTAGAAGCGGCTTCTTTGCTTGTTCCTCCCAAATGTTCGGGCGTACAAACCCTACCAGTTCTGGTCATGCCTTGTGCTGTACCTATTTCCTCCATTTTCGATTTTCCTTTCCTTCTTGGTTCCCCAGCATAGTCCCAGGGTATAACATTAGACTTAAATGACGGTGTAGGTGCTACCATCACGGTGAAGGGTGTTGTCTCTTCAACCTCAAACAGAGTTGGCACGGCTAAGGGTGTTATCACTTCGACCTCAAATGGAGTTGGTGCAGCTACGTCAACCTCAATCGGTGTACCACGATAGGTGTTAGAGTGACTGAAGGTATTTTAGGATTATCCCCTTCATGAATGAGTCCAATTGATTCTTCCGGATCCTATTCTTCATCGGTCTCTATCACATTTACTCCCTCAACCCTGTAATCTAGGAGAGGATTGTTATGGACATTAGGTGCATCCTCTTTTGCCAATATAACATTGGTGTCAATCAATGTCTGAATCTTATCCTTCAGAGTGCGACATTCATCAATAGTATGACCCTTCATGCATGAGTGGTAGGCACATGTCTTATTTGGATTAATCCACAGGGAGGAATTTTCCATAGCAACAATGGGAATAAGAGTGACATCACCGACATCCTTCAGTCTCTCGTATAGTTGATCTATGGGTTTAGAAATTGGGGTGTATTGTCTGGGTGGCCTGCGATCAAAATTTGGTCTAGGATTTTCATAGTTTTGGCGGGTTGGTAGTGAATGGTAGTATGCTGGTTGGGTGTTATAAGCATGGTAAGTGGCGGCAGGTTGTTGGTATCTGGGAGGTGAAGGCTGATATGTGGTTGGGGGTGTTTGGTATGTAAGAGGAGACTTTTACCTTGTGCCACCATTATCGCCCCTACTTCTTTCTTTTTGGATATACCACCTGACTGCAAGGCTTTGTTTGTAGCTTGGAGCACTTCAAAATTTGTCATCATTCCGCTTTTAATCCCTTCTTTTATTTTTTCTCCCAATTTGATGATGTCAGAACATTTATGGTTTTCAATAACCATCAATCTCTCGTAGTACTGCGGGTCCTAAGCTCTGACGAAGAACTTATTCATTTGTTCTTCTCCCAACGATGGCCTTACCTTTGCCACTTCAGACCTCCACCGAGTAGCATACTCACAGAATGTTTCCGTTGGCTTCTTTTTAAGATTCTGAATGTAGAAAATGTTTGGTGCATTTTCCATATTAAACCTGAACCGATCCAAAAAATCCGACTCTTTGCTCACCCAATTAACCCATCCTTGCAAACCCCTAAAAGCTTGTCACAATACTTCTCAAATTTACCTTCGGATCACCAGTCCCGTCGAACATTTCAAACTTAGGAGGTTTGTAACCCTTTGGCAGTTCTACATCTAGCTGAATACACAAATCCTCATAATTTGAACCCTCTATTCCTTTACAACCTTCGACACTTTGAACTCTGCCGTTAAGTTTCTTGAGTAGGTCCTTTTCGGCGGATCCCGGTGTGTATAGGGTTTGTTGTGGGGTGGGGTTGCTATGATGGACTCCAGGAATCTGGGCATAGTGATGGTCGTTGGTTTAGTTTTGGGGATCAAGGGTAGGTTGTGGTGCGTTTTGAGCAGTGTGGTAGGTGGTGGTTTGTGGATACTGAGTTTGATGGTGATGATGTTGCGGAGGGGTAGGTACTGGTGGATGATTAGGATTTTGAGGAGGTGTGGCATATTGATTAGGTGCAGGAGGATTTTGCGGGTGTTGGTTTTGTGTGTTTTGGGGAGGTGCTAGGTTTTGGGTGTTTTGTTGGTTAATGTCGGGAACGTTTAGGGTGAGGGAAAGGTTTAACAAGTTCTGGACCTGCTCAAGTTCCCCTTGTAGCTCCAGTATTTTCTGTTCCAACCGTAAGACCAAACCGTTCTGTGCCGGAGTACCCTGACCATCTGAAGTTTCAACATTCTCTGCATGAGTGGCATTGTCTTTCCTGATACCACTCATATCGTCCATTTTGACTTTTCCTTTGTTCTTGGGATCACTTGGTGAAGGAGGAGTTGGAGGACCTCTGGATCTGGTATGACATGCCGATGATGTCAGTATGGACGAATCAACCTTAAGGAATGGGAATAAACAAAAGAAAAGAAAAACAAAAGGTAACTAAGTCAATAGGGAGTATTAGAAGGATGTTTGCGATATTTAAACATGTATTGCAGAATTATAAATTTGCGTCCTAATTTGAAGCAGCTCGTTGTGGACGAGGTAAGCCAAAGCGACATATAGATTTGGAGAAAATTGATGCCAATAACTTCGTCATTTCATTAACGCGAAAATAAACCAAATCTCTACTAAAACGACAATAATGAGAAAAAAGTTACTAATGGCATTCACCTTATTACAATCAAAGTCTAAAATGAATCTAGAAAGCAGTAAAACAATGTTTCTCTAATATATTTGGTCCTAGAGGGGCCTTCTCCATGTTTGGCCTTCTTGGCTCCATCAATCCCTTGTTCGCGCATGTCCAACAGTAGATAAGCACTCACTAGATTGCCTACTTCATTACCTTCTGCATTTTGACAATCGGAGATCCTTTTCCTCATCTTCCCCTCAAGCTCCATTAACCCTTGCTTCAAATATTCCAACCTCTTTGTTGATTTAGTAGCAATTTTTTTCCATTCGTTGATTGCTTCCATATCCACTTTGTGTTGTTCCAAATGCCTGGCTTCAGACTCAAAAACCCTCTTGCGCAACATCCTATATTTAACTTGTGCTTCAGCAGCGTTAACAATAACCCTATTTTTCAGATTAATCCCTGTCTTGACATATCCCGCTATATCATCTACCAACCATGATGGATAGAAGTACACATGGCCAGAATGATACCTGTCTGGCTCGATGGTATCTCTTTTCACAATGACCTTTTGATTCCACATATGCTGTGCCTAGAATTTGAATTGGCGTTTCCCTTAAATTCTTCTTTGTACTAGACCTTAAAGTCCTCATTACCCTTGTAGGAGCATAACGATAGATTCCTCTTAACCCGATCAATACTTTATGAGTGGTTTCTCTTGACCTGATGATGAACACGCTGCAAGGGAACCATTCAAACATCCAGTGTACCTTTTCGTCAGTCAAATTGTTGAAGAAACGCACCCAGATCACAGCACTTCCAGGTTGTGAAAACATATCAAGGATAAATGTCATTCATTTCGGATGATGGTAGGCTATGTGGTAATTCAGCGGTTGTCGCATAAGTTCTTGACGATGTTCACCTCTTTGGAAATGTTCTAATAATCATACCTGCAGCAACAAATTGCAACCCTCGAAGTGCCTATACCCTTTTTTGCAGCGATCTAGAGCCCGGTACATTTCACCCAGGATCGGGACGATAATGTAAGTTTGTCCCTCTATTCCCTCCATTAAAGTTCTAGCGAGCATGGCTAGGTGAGTGTGGATCCGTTCCCCTTTCATTGGAAATATAAGCATCCCCAAAAAAAGATAATGAATACAAAAACTCGGCGTTGTGTCCAATCCAAAGAAGTAATGGCAAGTTCATCATGGTGAAGTCGGTATGACTTGTTATGCTGTAACGTTCATAAAGGAACTCAAATGGTATGTATGATTTCTTCAAGAAGAGTAATTCATCATTTTTCTTGAAACCCATCATTTTCAGGAAACCTCGGGGAGTGCGGTTTTCCAAATAAACCAGGACTATCCCATGGGAGCCCGGTGAAGCCTCCTATTTCCTTTAAGAGAGGAGTCATTTCTATGTCACCAAAACGGAAGACAGCTCTCTTCTCATCCCAAAACATAGTGGCGGCCTCAATCAATGCATTATTTGGCCGAATATCCAATAAGGAGGGTAAGTTTCCGAGGACCCTTTTCACATAGTTCTTTTCACTAGGTGAGAGGTTTTTCTAGCAATCAAGCAACAAAGGTGGGATATTTTGAACCATGCCGAACCTAGGGACTTCGTGCCTTATTTCTGCAAAACAAATAGAGTTAGCCCTTTCCCCTTTGTATTTGACTATTCACACATTAATGATCAACATACAGACATGTTTTCTCCAAATAATGCACATAGCATGCTGGTGTCCATTGGGATTAAGGAATTCCCGCAGATCTTTGGACAAGGCTTGCCTTAGCGGATTATCACGCGGACAACGTTCTAACCCATACTAGGTTTGACATGATGCATGCACAGTTGATATTGGAGTTGGGTTTCTAGAAGAGTCTAGAATAGTACCCTCAAGCATACAACTTTAGAGGGAAAGGCACAGAACCATCGACTGCACCACTGATCGACTAGTTTTACCGCAAATAAGCCTTTCCAAATTTAAAGGGTAATTTTTGGAAGAGAGCGGGCACTCATCAAGCGCCGTTATGGTATTAATTGTGCACGAGTGGAAAATGATGTTGAGAATTCTTTATGCAAAGATAAATAACAGATTATCAAATATTTGCATGATAAAACATGTGAACTAAATAAATGCAGTATTAAGATGAAACATAAAAGACATAAAAAGAAAGAAAAACAAGAAGAAGTTAGTTTGTGTAATATGGGAATTGTAATAAAGTAAGCGAGGGAGTAGGGGTGGGGAGAGACATGATGTAGAAATTTTAAAAGCAACTTAGAGCAAATAAATGCAACTAGAAATAGGGATACACATATTATAGCTAATTTGAGAAAGGAAGGGTGGAGAAGGGAAGGGATTTGCATAATACTACGAATTTAAATAAAGGGAGAATAGGAGAGGGATGTGGATGCAAAATTGAATAAAAGGAAAACAGGGGCGGGATGTGCATGTAGCAACAAATAAAAGAATAAGGAAGCACGTTTATCAGAGAAGACTAATTCATATAAGTCAAATTTGCTATGGTAAGAGGCTGAATTCCCCAGCAGAGTCACCATGTTGTCGCATCCCTTTTTCTCGCGAAATCGGATTTTTGACGTGTGACAACTCTTTTAAGGAGGTATTAAAAGAGGAGAGTCGCCACCTAATGATTTAAGGTGCGTTACGACACTTATTTGCAAATGACTCAAGTTTGACAAGTTTGCATCACCAAAGATAGGGTAAGGGATCGAAATTACCTCGAAGAGAAGGTGTTAAGCACTCTTCGAGGTCCACAACTGTGGGTCCCGGCCGAACTTGAATTATATGAATTAGTAGGATAAACAAAGATATATAGAGCAAGAAATTTGAGAAGTTTTATTATTATAAAAGACTTTGAATAAGTACAAACACTTGAAAATAAAAGGAAAATAAGATGGGGGTCCTAACTTTTTTAGCCTAACGGATCATCCTAAGAAACATAAATAATACTTCGTAACTCCCTCGAGATGGGGTGTTAATCATATTATTTAGCAGGCACAAACTATCATCTCCTGATACCCGATTACTATCTTTAAGTAGTTACCTAAAGTGCACTAGTTCAATTATAAGTCGTACCTCATGCGTGCACTAACTGTTCCATACCTATGGTCCATGAGCCATTGGACCTCTATTTTAGGTAGTTCTAGACTTTACTTAGGTTTCACAAAAAATGTCAAAACTAGGCGACATACAAAACATATTGGACTACACATCGAGCACTTAAAGGCTCAATTTAGCCTCCACAATTAAACAACAAATCCACGCGAAACGGATTTCATGTTAGGAAGTTCGAGATTAAGGAACTTAAATCCCTATAGGCATGATTTCTAGGTGATAGGCATCAAGGCATGCAAGCAATTTCAGGAACCAACGAGATTTATAGACAGGGTTGCATAAGTCATTACACGCTGATTATTGAGGAGGCAAATTCCGTAGTTATTTGTTCTATAGATGTTGTGCCTAGGTGATTTATGTAACAGAGGGAGTAGAAACTCAGAATTACTTAGACCCTTGATAATGGCAATTACCAGTTATTAAGGCAACAATGGCATCCTATAGGCAGGATTTCTAACGATTAACATTTGGGAAACTGATTTTATTGTTAAACCTTATAGGTAGGTTTTCTAGGTGAACAATGCAATATAATAACAAATGAAATGATTAAAGTCCTATAGGCATGATATCTAGTGGATATGGTGTAGTAATGCATATCAGAGGGCAATTCCATGATATTTATTTCCTATGGGAAGGTTCTCTCCTATAGCAACAAAGATATTGAGGCATGCTTGCTAATAATCAAGTAGCGCAAGTGTGGGATTTTCCTAATGGCATGCTTTCTACAATGTCCATAGAGAATGAACAACATAAAGCAAGTGCATCATTCAATCCTATAGGCATGTTATCTACCCATTGCAAATTAATATTAAAATCTACCCCATCCCTTTTACTAACACCCCAATCGTTTATATAAAGATATTATTACAGACCCAAATTAATAAGTAAAGTAGTAACATTACATGGCAGTAATACCCAGCCTCACTGGGCCTTCATTACTTCTTAGGCCTTCAATAAAGAACCACACGATTACAAGTCCACAGGGAAGTCCATACCACTTTCAATGAGCCACAACACCAAGTGTTGGACCACTTGGAACAACCAGTATAGAACACAATACATGGTAGGGAAGTAGAGCATTAGGGATAGTTTGGAGGTTAAAAGAATGACTAAGACCAAGCCCTAGTGTGGCGGAGTGCACAAGGGCCTCAATTGAACCCCGAGCAGTGCTCACATTATGGAGGCCAACGATAGACCTAAATAGCCTTGGCTTTCAGCCGGCTAAGAATAAGAATTCAGAATACCAAAGTAACAAGGAGAATGGAACATAAATTCTAATAATGAGCATACAGGACGACTGGTCAAGTAGACCGGTAAATTCAGCCAGGTTCACATTTCCAAAGTACCACATAAACAACCATCATAGGAATTAGGAGAAGAAACAGGTTTGCAAACATACATAGGTTGCACTAGTTGACATCTAAAGGTCTAAATTATGTTAGGTGGAACCTAATGCCATATTAATCAATACTTGGACATAATGGAGGGATACGCATATTGATAATCACATAAAGGAGAGAATAACAAATGAACCAAGGCATACAAGAAAACATGTTAGCATAGGAGTAAAGTCCTAGTCAATAGAAAATAGAGTGTTTGTCTGTGGAAAACTAGGCTAGTATGAAACAAGTTTATGACAGATTTTAGGGAAGCATTAAAGAGCATTCCAATATACACAGGACTTAGTACCAAAAGGGTTCATTCAAGTAAAAGGGGGTTTCCATAGAGTATTATCTAAACATAATATGCAGAAATAGCATACAACCACAATAGTCAGGCTCATGTTGAAGTGGATTGCTATTGAAGTCCAAAGCTATATGTTTTAAGATTCTACATGGTGCAGAACCAATCTCAGCAGACAAAATATCACTGAATGCAAATTATAATGAAGTGTAACACAAATAGTAGACTATTCTCATGTGTCAATTAAAACAGAATGAAATTAAAATTGATCACTATCATAGTTGAATCATGCTCATATAAGTTCATATACATGTGTGGAAAGGAGGAAAGAATTTAAACATTGCAAGGGTTTAAACACTAACTAGTAGCAGAATCAAAAGAGTGAAGAGTGTAATAGCAAAAAACTTAAATCCCCAATGCTTCAGAGTTCACAAGATCCTTGAAAATGGGATCCGAGTAGTGCTTGAAACGAAGGAGGTTGTTCAATAATTTTAGAGAGTTTGAGTGTTACAGTGAGGGAGTGAGTGAGAGAAGAAAGTAGTGAAAACAGTAGCAGGAATTAGGATTCAAGAAAATAGGTCCAATGTATTTTATGGGAGGGGTTTATATAGTAACATATTTAATACATAAAATAGGTAATGCGGTAAACATTAAGCACAAAATAAGGAAACATATGCCAGAATCTATTAGAATCAATTTTTAGGGCAAATAGTACATAGAATGAGGGAGTTCAGTAAATTAACAGAGAATGAAAAATAACGTGCAAATAACATTTAAAATAAAGGAATACAATATATTAAACAGAGAATAAGGAAAATATCACACGAAATCAATTCGAGTAAGTTCTTAGGGCAAATAAAAGTAAAAAATATGGAAACACGGGGATTAAATAGAAATAAGGAAAATATTAGTCAAACGCGAGAAAAGGAAGAGTATCAATCGAGAATCAGTGAAGAATAAATGAAAGTCTCAAACTCTAGTTCAAAAGGAAAGCATAGATGGTCGAAAATCTCACTAAATCGGACCATATAGCCTGATAATAAGTGCATATAGATGAAATATCGTCTAAATATCAAAGATTGAAGGTGGTGGAATCTGATTTGGGGACTGGTACTTACTAAAATTGGGGCAAGTACTATGTAACTCCATAATCTTGCAAATAATACTGAGGTAACACATGAAAGGCAAGAAAATCATGGAAGGAATCCATGATTGAGGAGGATTTGGAGAGGATTTGAGTGAGGCAGATAGAGTTTGATAGGGGAGAGTGGAGATTATTCTAAGGCGGCGGGTAAAGGGAAATGGGGTTAGGATTTCTGGGGTGTTAGGTAATAAAAACGTTGGGTTAATGGGTTATTTGGTTTAGGCTTGGGGTAATTGGGGTGTTGGGCTAATGGTTTGGGCCAAAGTTTGTCCGAAAATTAGCATGTTTTGGGCCAGCTCTTGAAACCTTCGAAAATCAATTAAAAAATGAATTATTTAAACTTCTAATAAATGGTAAAAATAATATTTCTGTTGTAAAACTATTTTAAAATAATAGTACAACATTATAAGAATATAAAATGATACTTTGGCATAAATAATATAATAAACGCAATTATTTGTAGATTATAGGCTATTTCGAAATTAGTCAAATAACTTTAAAATGCTAATCTAATTATATGGAATAAAATGAAAATATTTGAAAGTTATATTGTAGGTGTAAAAACAATTATTGGTTAATTAAGTCATCAAAACATAATTTAAAGGATAATTACTAGATATTTATATAATTTAAATACAAGAAAATTAATAACTCTAAAAATTATGGAAAATTATGAAAACTGCTTGTATAGGTTTGTAAACTAAATGATGCTGCGAATATGCTATTTTGAAAGTATATATATGTATTTTAAAAATACGAGGGCAAAATTGGATATCAACACTGAGTATAACACAAAGGTTCCCAAGTTCAAAGATATCATGTGTAACGACCTGACCGGTCGTTTTGAGCTCTAGCGCGTCGTTCAGATGTTTGAGGTTATGAGCAGCTCCATTTCAGGTGTTATGACTTGTAGGTGTGGTGGGAATTTAATTTCGGGAAGTTCGAGATCAAATTGGAAGGAAACATTCTCATTTAAGAAGCCTTAAGTTGGAAAAATTGACTAAAATTGGAATTCTGAGTAAATGACCTCCGAATCAGGATTTGAAGGTTCCTGCAGGTTAGTATGATGATTTCGGACTTGGGCGTATGTCCGGATCGGGCTTTGGATAACCCGGGAGCGTTCCGATGTATATTGTGGAAGTCAGCAATATTGAAAAAATTTCCTAAGTTTGGCTTGAAGTGCATTTCAGTGATATTGATTTCTGTTTGGGTTTCTCAGACTGGGAATAGCTTCGTATGGTGATTCTGGAGTTGGGAGCGCGATCGGAAGTGAATTCGGATGTCCATATGTCATTTTGAAGTCATTTGGCTAAATATAGAAATTTGAAGGTTTTTGAGAAATCCGACCGGAAGTGGAAATTTTGATAGCTGGGCCGGAATACGATTTCGGAACTTGGAGCAGGTCCGTAATGTCGAATATGACTTGTGTGCAATGTTTGGGGTCAATCGGAGGTGATTTGACGGGTTTCGGCATCGGAGGTGGAAGCTTGAAATTTCAAGTTCATAAAGTTTGAATTTTAGTGCGGTTCGTTGTTTTGGATGTTATTTGATGTGATTTGAGGCCTCGAGAAAGTCCGCGTTATGTTTTGGAATAGGTTGGTGTAATTGGACGGGGTCCAAGGGGCCTCGGGTGGATTCCGGGTGGTTAACTGATCAAATTCAGAGATTTGAAGAAGTGCTGAAGTTACTGTCATCTGGTGTGACCGCACCTGCAAGGCTTTGGCCCCAGCTGCGGCTTGGTCGCTGTAGGTGCGAGTTTTGGCTGGAGCTGACAAAGCCGCATGTGCGGGAGATTGGGCGCACCTGCGGGAGAGCAGGTGCGAAGGGGGACCGTAGGTGCGGAAATGAGGCTTGGGCAGATTGTTTTAAACTGAGATTTTTCGCCATTTGTCTCATATTTCTCATGGTTGGGGCGATTTTAGGAGAGCTTCAAGAGGGGAATTTCATCATATATGTCAAGGTAAGTCGTTTCTACGCATTCCAAGTTAAATACAAGGCTTATACATGGAATTGGACATGAGAATTTGTAAAATAAATTGGGATTTTTAAAGAAAACCTAGAAATTTGGTAATTTGGATTTTTACCACAATTGAGCATGAATATTTGAGTCAATTGTATATTTGAACTAGTAAAGCTATGGGTAGAGTTTATCTTTGAGAAATTTCGGAATCCGGGCACGTGGGCACGTGGGCCCGAGGGCATTTTGGTCAATTCCTTGAGCGGAGTTAGGCGTTTATATAACTTGAACTGTTGCAAATATTGGAGTATATTTTCATTGATTTGTATTTATTTGGATAGGGTGTTGTGCGTCCATTGGAGTCGTCAGAAGGGCTTGGAAGCCAGTTATGAAATTTCAGAGCGAGGTAAGTCTCCCTTCTAACTTTGTGAGGGAGAACTATCCCCTTAGGTGAACTAAATGAATACATGCTACTATTTGCGGGGTCTACGTATGCACGAGGTGATGGTAGTCCGTGCATATCTACTATTATGCTTATGTTCGGGTAGCCTAGGACCCACTAACATGCTTTACTTGCAACTTTGTTGGTAAAACGGGACTGTCTAATCTCATTGAATTAGTAAATGAATACTTAGGCAGGTTAAACTTCATTTTCTTAATCATGTAAAAACAGAATGTATCCTTCTTCGGCTAAATATTCCCTGATAAATTCCGGATATACTACCTGAATGGGCCTATTTATATGCGGGTACCCGAGTCGCAGGTATGATTCGCGAGCGGGGTAACTCTATAATTTATATATAACCGCTTTGCATGTATGATTCATGAGCGGGGTAAATCCTCTTACCACACTCTTATGGGATCAGGTCGTTCACTTCGACAGGATTTATGTACCACACTCTTATAGGATCGGGGTGTTCGCCTCGGCAGGATTTATGTACCACACTTTATGGGATAGGGCCGTTCGCCTCGATAGGATTTATGTACCACACTCTCATGGGAGCGGGCCGTACGCCAAGGCGGATTGAAAGATACATCTATGGTTCCCGTCGTTCAACCCTTCGGCAGTGCACAATTTACTTTTATGTTGGATTGGGTCGTACGCCTCGGCATTTCCTTTCCTATATACTTACTATCCCCATTGAATCGTGCGTAATGTTTTGGCTAGAAGCCAGTGTACCTAAGAGTTTTCCCTAAATTGAAGTGTAATAACCTTTTGGTGACGCCGTATCTATGTATATGTTTTGGTCACGGAAGTAAATTGCAAATTGAGAGCTGAATAAGTTGTGAGGAAGGGATCGTACTGTGTAATTTATACCCGATTGATATATACTTTTACTTTGTTTTTTATTGATTCATTTCGTTACTATACCTGGTATTAATTGACTTCTAGCAAGTTTTTAAGTCGACCTCTTGTCACTACCTCTCTGAGGTTAGGCGGGATACTTACTGAGTACACGTTGTTTTCGTACTCATGCTACACTTGCTGTGCATTTTTGTTGCACAGGTACCTTCGTAGCAAAGTGGCTGACTTGGAGACTTAGACGGGTTGAATCATCCGGAGACGACCCGCAGTCGGCAGAGTCTTCCTCTATGTATTGTATTTTCGTTTTTATTCCTTGTCCAATTTGTATTTCTGACAAGTTTTGCAGTACTTGTAAAATTCTTAGAAATGGCTCATGTACTTGTGTCACTGGGTTCTGGGATGTGTTTGGGATGTATTTTATCAAAATGGAGTATTGTACTGTTATTTATACTGAATGGATTTTATTTAGATATTACGTGTTAAGTGAAAGGTAATGATTTCAAAAATGCTAAAATAGGAAATTTAACTTAACTATTTAATGATTGGCTTTCCTGACAGTGGTGTATGACGCCATCACGACCTTATGGATTTCGGGTCATGACAACATGGTATCAGAGCTCTAGGTTCCCTTAGGTTTCACGAGTCATGAGCAAGTCTAGTAGAGTCCTGTGGATCGGTACAGAGACGTCTGTACTTATCTTCGAGAGACTACATGGATGTTAGGAGTATTTCCCTTCTTGATTCCTCATTGTGCGATTTGATTCCTTTAAGGCTTATGCCTATGTTTTTTCCTACTCAATCTTACGCGTCGCGAAGCGCTTGCTATGACTCGTGGATTTGAAGGATTTAAATGGTGATACGGATATGGTGCGAGATGTTTTCCATGTGTAGTGGGTTGGGGATGTTGTTGTTGCCCTGCAGAAGAATATTATGTTATTTAAGCCAGTAGCTGTGATTCTGAGAAACTTTGAGGTTATGCTCAGCTTGTTAAGGTGCTTACGGTTGGTTATCACGCGGTGTTGATATGATGGTAGAATGCTTGCCCGTAGGTTGATGGTGATGAATGGCTTGAAGGGAGGTCTTCTCAGAGTGTGATTTCGAGATTTCAGTATTTTAGTTCCGGCGGAGGAAAGGCATTTGGATTATAAATGGTCAGGTTTTGGATTGATAAAGTAGTAAGACTTGGTGTTTTCAAGTAATATGGAGTATTCACATGTGATGTGTTAAGTCGTCAGTGCCATGGTTTCTTCGGTTGCATGGGGTCAGATCATTGTGAAGAAGTATTGAAGAAGCGGCTGTCAGAGACCGTGAGGTACGGTGGTTCAGTACCAGGTGAGTATTAATAATGAAGGCAGCTCAAGAAAGATGATCTTCAGAGAGTTTGAAGTCGTGATGATCTACTGGTTTAAGAGTTGCAGAGAATGATATTGAATTGTGGCAGCAATTGGGCAGCATATGATGAAGGAATATATGTGAGAAGTGTCAGGCGGCGGCTAAATTTCTAAAAGGCTAGGCGTAAGGACAGGAGGTTAGGTAGTCCTTAAAGGAATGGGTTTAACCAAAGTGGGAGAGCGGCAGTATAGTGGTGAATTAGGGGATATTGCAGCACATTTAATAGATGTCAATGAAGAGCGGACGAACTGGTAAGGTTGGTGAATGAGAACAGGCCTGGGATGGGGTATTGATGTCGTAGAGATGGTGCAGTACATCGTCGTTGGAAGGTGTTAGTTGGTGATTTACATAGGTGGGTTATCTCATGTGAGTAGGTTAGCGGTCATGTGTTTTGCAAGTTTCTGTGAGGGATTCTAGTGGCTATTTTGTAGGAGGCAGAATAGGTGGATTGCTATAGAATCTGAGTATTTAGGGAATGTTGATAGGAGGATTCGGAAGAATTGGGCGGATTGGTCGAGCAGGATCATGTTAACAAAGGAGAAAGGATCTCAACAGAATCTTGA
Source organism: Nicotiana knightiana (assembly GCA_005239525.1). Lineage (NCBI taxonomy): Eukaryota > Viridiplantae > Streptophyta > Magnoliopsida > Solanales > Solanaceae > Nicotiana > Nicotiana knightiana. The sequence continues at coordinate 108,851 of ML422821.1, read as the reverse complement.
GTGGTGCAAGGAGTAGCTTTGGGCTAAGTGGGGGAGTCCCACCGCCTGCAGTTGGGTTGTAGGATTGTCTTCTCATGGGGTTGCGAATTTTCGTCGTATTGGCAAGTTAGTGCAGCAAAGGGAAAGGAGTAAAATGGTGATTGTGCGTGGGATTTGAAGAATGTGTGCAAAAGTTGGCCCTATTGGACCAGGGTTAGGCTTTGGAAGATGCAGAATTTATGCTTAATGCATAAGCGAGTTGTAAGGGTAGTGACTCAATCACGTAGTTCATTGAGCTTTTGCAACGTAATTTCGGAGAGGGGGGAAATGGTTTGAGCGTTCTATGTTATTTTCAGCGTGCAGGATAGTATTGGAGGAGTGAGAGAAATAAACTCCGGGTTGTGGAAAGATTATCAGGAGGGTATGAGACGGGTTGCAGGATTTAGGCAGCATGGTCTCGTGAATCAAGGTCACTAGGGATGAGTGGGGGTTGAGTTTGCTATGAGTTGAGGGAAGTTACTATTATTCCTGAGGCAATTGAAGATGATTAAAAGGAGATAGAGTAGATAGCCATGGTTGAAATTGTGCACTCACGGCAGTGATCAGTTCCTTTGATGTGATTGAGTTATGTGTATGGTTTGTGAAAATGTGTGTGGGGCTTGTCGGTCGTCGTAATAGATTCCATTTAGAAGCATTCAAGTGCTATGGTCAGTCAGGTGTAGGCGGATCCCGGAAGGTTTATGATGGTTCAGACCACTACTTAAGGATTTGCATGCTGGGTGATTGTGAGGATTCACTTGTGTGTTGTTATGGTTCTCTTTAATTTAGGTGAGTAAGAAGGTTTTGCTTTACGTGATTAAATACCCACCCTACTAATGGTTCAGGAGTTATGATGGAATTCTTGCGCTATTTCATATTGGCATGTTAGGTGCAGTAGTCAGCGTGGAGTTGGAAGTAAGGACTAGGGTTGCGGTTCGGTGTTGAAAAGGATGTATTGAGCTCGGATGAGCAAGAAAATGTGACTTGGAAGTTCAGATTAAGCTGGTGTTATCTTCAGTGCCACCTGAGATCGATATTCGGTGAAAGAGGCCTTGTACCCTAGTCATGGGTTCTTGATGTGTTTTGCAGCATTAGTGTGGTCGGTGGTATGGAGGTGCAGACTTGTTACCTCGTGCAAGGTCATGGGAGCATGACCAAGACAAGATGATATAAGTGTGACAAGTAGTCACCTGATTGATTGAAGATTTAGACCAAGTATAAGGGGGTGCAATATTGCTTATTTGGGAATTTATGCCTGGAAGGCGTTCGGTTCAGTTGGTTGTGGATTGTGGGGTGTTCGTCCCGGCTATGATGGTTGTTCTTGCATGTTATAATAGGAAGTGGGATATTATGGACCTAGGTAAAGTTATCAGCATAGTTCAGTGCAAGCATAATCGACTTGGAGTGTGTGAATGGATTAAAATAAGATTGTGGGCTTCATGTGAGTTAGGTGTGTTCATTTCAGTATAGCTCTTCTCAAGGAGGGGTGTTGGAATATCAAATGTTGTTCCATCTTCGTCATATTCATGTGATATTATGATTGTGCCGTGTGAGTTTTGAAGTGGCTTGATAAATTCTTATGCGTTGAGATTCCGCGTAGTGACGAGGTTATGTGAGCGGGATGGCTCTTGAGATTCAGATTTTATATCGCACCTCAGTTGTGCTCGAGTTTTGTAGCATATGGCTCTATCAGTCTCCCCATAATGGTTCTATGCACTTAGCGTGCTTGTGACCGGTATTCAGTAAATTGTAACAGTGAGCAATTCAGCTCCGTGTATATTTCTTTATGTGAATTTTATAATGGGATCGGGTGGCACGCTTCCACGGGTATGTTATTTGGATCGGGTTGTACGCTGCAATAGTGTGATGATGAGTAAGGTTCCTATATTTATTTTTCTTGTGTTTTACTTTCGATTCTCTGAGGAAAGTTCCTACAAGTTGTGTGAGTCGAGTAGTCCCTTCCTGAGTCATTTCCTTAGATATCATGTTCGAATTGTGGCCTATTGGCGCATTGTGGCATCGTGTGAGATTGTTGGTCATGTCTAGAGTGATTGGTTGTTTGAACAGTTCATACTGGGTGGGACGAGATTATTGGATCAGGGATCAAGTGCGATAATATTATGTGAAATACATTAAAGGGCAGTTACCTTTATTGGTTCGTAATAAGATGATGGTCCTAGTCAAGAGGAAGGATTCAATGTTTTCTTAACTCTACAATTGGTTAGAATTTCTACACATCTCCTCCATTGTGGTGGTATCGCCAGCATTATAGCAGGATATATATCATAAGGTGCATTTGGAGCATCAGATTCGGGGAATTTTGGCTATTAAGGTTCAAGGAGTGTCATTGTGGTCAGATGATGAATTATGTGGTTCATGGTGCTAATCCAGCAAAGGTATGCAGCCGTGTTCTGGTATATGTTGTGGTAGTTGATACGGTGTTTATATATTGGAACTAGGCCTGGCAGAGAAATTTCAGGTGTTGGAACTGGATTCTGAGCCTATTATATGCATAAAAGAAGAAATCTTCAGATTTGATCAAGCTAGTGTACTCAGATGGTGAATTTGGATAATTCCAAAGAAGTTCATGGCATGTTCGAGGACGAACGTCTGTCCAAGTGGGGGAGAATGTAACGACCCGACCGGTCGTTTTGAGCTCTATCGCATCGTTCAGCAATTTGAGGTCATGAGCAGCTCCGTTTCAGGTGTTATGACTTGTAGGTGTGGCCGGAATTTAATTTCGGGAAGTTCGGAGTCAAATTGGAAGGAAAATTTCTCATTTCAGAAGCCTTAAGTTGGAAAATTGACTAAGATTGGAATTCTGATTAAATGACCTCCGAATCAGGATTTGAAGTTTCCTGTAGGTTCATATGATGATTTCGGACTTGAGCGTATGTCTGGATCGGGCTTTGGATAACCCGGGAGCATTTCGATGTATATTGTGGATGTCAGCAATATTGAAGAAATTTCCTAAGTTTGGCTTGAAGCGCATTTCAGTTATATTGATGTCTGTTTGGGATTCTGTCACGTCCCGAATTATCCTTCAAACGGTCTCGTGACGGTACCTAGTCCATACGACTAGGTAAGCCTAAAATTTTGCAGAAAATAAGAAAAAACAATAATAGAAACAGTAAAGAAGAAGAAATACTATAAATTTTTGCCGCTCGGCATTTAAAGCTTTTACTTTCCCAAAACCCGGAACGTCACTAAGTCACAAACTCTAAACTACTGTAGCTCTACACAAAGGAATAAGGAAAATGTATCTATATGTCTCTTATATCTATACTGGAGTGGAAGGGGACTCATGAGATTCTGCGGACGCGGCAAAATTACCTCGCGGTCTCCTGAACAGCTACTAGGGTACTCCAAGCCACAGTGTTGTGTGCTGGTACCTGGATCTGCACATGGAAAAAACATGCGCAGGAAAGGGCGTGAGTACTCCACATTCGGTACTCAGTAAGTGCCAAGTCTAACCCCAGTCAAGTAGTGATGAGGTCAGGTTGAGGCTCTACTGAGTTTTAAAACAAGTGGTTATAAATTTAAACAGTGAAATATAGATAAGCAATGATAAACAGGATTAATGGAAACTGGAAGAATTAATAACAGAAAGAGAGCTCTGGGCTTAGCACAGCATATATCTCAACAGCAAATATGCAATGCAGTACAAGGGAAAGCTCCCAGATCTCAGTCTGTAGTCCCAGTTTAAATATGTTATGCAGTACAGGGGTAAATCTCCCGGATCTCCGTCCGTAGTCCCAATTTAAATATGCAATGCAGTACAGGGGGAAAGCTCTCGGATCTCGGTTCGTAGTCCCAATTTAAATATGCAATGTAGTACAGAGGGAAAGCTCCCGGATCTCGGTCTGTATTCCCAATTTAAATATGTAATGCAGAAGTATGTCGGATACGACTTAATTAAACAGTTCAGGAAAAACAACATGCAAGAACAAAGTAAAACTACCTAAGCATGGTACAACTAGTAGCAAATAAGAGGAAATCAAGTAAGGACATGTAGACATGCTTATTCTTAAGCTAACTACTCAGTTAAGGCAGGAAACAATAATATATGAATGAAAATGAGTGATGCCATGGAAGGAAAAGTGGAATTTTAGCAACAATGACCCGTGTACGCACTCGTCACCTCACGTACACGGCGTGCATATAACAAAATCAGTATGAAAATGCCTAAGGGGAAGTCCCCAACACAGAGTTAGGCAAGCCACTTACCTTGACTATGCTAATCCACTCAATACCATGCTCTTGCCACGAGTATCCAACTCCGGGCGGCCCAAATCTAGTCAATTCGATTGCATAATGTAAATATCATTTCAAGGAAACAAAATAACTAATAAGCTCAAAGCTAATACGCGAAATTAATAAATTCGACCAAAAAGTCCCCCCGGACCCACGTCTCGAAAACGGGTAAAAATTACAAATTCCGAACACCTATTCACTCACGAAATCACTCGAACAAGAATCATCAAAATCCGACGTCTAAATTTCCCTAAATCCTCATATTTCTACTTGGGGAAGTTTCATCCCAATTTTCATGGTTTTTCATTCAAATTCATTGATTATATTGAGGAAATTGATAGAGATTAATGGTATACAATTTAATTAAGGTTAGGAAACGTTACCTATGAATCTCCTCTTCGAAACTCACTGAAAATCGCCAAAACCCGAGCTCTAAATCTTTTTTGGAGTTATGAATTTCAAACCCTTGGAATTTTGTATAAACAGCCCAGGGATACCGCACCTGCGACTCTAGATTTAGATATATTTCTTTTTTTCGTGTAAATTCCCTCTCGTTGTATAGTGCTATTTTGAGGCAGAGCATGTGACTAAAGTGATATACCAGGTTTTGGGAAAAGTTGTATTTTTGTATGAGTCAAGTGGTGATGTTTAATTATAAACTCACTTATTTCGTCTTTATTTCTATTTCTTTTATTTAGTATGTATTTTTCTGCAATTAGGCTTACCTAGTCGTAGCGATTAGGTGCCGTCACGATGCCTTTCGATGGGTAAATTGGGTCGTGAGAGATTCTGAGCCGGGGAATAGCTTCGTATGGTGATTCTGGAGTTGGAAGCGCGATCAGAAGTTAATTCGGATGTCCGTAGGTCATTTTGAAGTCATTTGGCTAAAGATAGAAATTTGATGGTTTTTGAGAAATCCGACCAGAAGTGGAAATTTAGATAGCAAGGTCAGAAGGGAATTCCGGAAGTTGGAGCAAGTCTGTAATGTCTAATATGACTTGTGTTCCAAGTTTGTGGTCAAGTTCATAAAGTTTGAATTTTAGCGTGATTCGTTGTTTTGGATGTTATTTGATGTAATTTGAGGCCTCGAGCAAGTCCGCATTATGTTTTGGAATAGGTTGGTGTAATTAGACATGGTCCCGGGGGACTCGGGTAGATTCCGGGTGGTTAACGAATCAAATTTGGAGATTTGAATAAGGGCTGAAGTTGCTGTCATCTGGTGTGACCGCACCTGCGAGGCTTTGGTTGTAGGTGCGGCTTGGTCACCACAGGTGCAAGTTTTAGCTGGAGCTGAGGAAGCCGCAGGTGCGGGAGATTGGGCGCACCTTCGGGAGCGCATGTGCGAAAGGGGACCGCAGGTGCGGAAATGAGGCCTGGGCAGATTGTTTTAAACTGAGATTTTTGGCCATTTCTCTCATATTTTGGGCAATTTTAGGAGAGTTTCAAGAGGGAAATTTCATCATCTATGTCAAGGTAAATCGTTTCTACTCATTCCAAGTAAAATACAAGGCTTATACATGGAATTAGACATGAGAATTTGTAAACAAAATTGGGATTTTTAAAGAAAACCTAGAAATTTGGTAATTTGGATTTTTACCACGAATTGAGCATGAATGTTTGAGTAAATTGTATATTTGAACTAGTAAATCTATAGGTAGAGTTTATCTTCGAGAAATTTCAGAATCCGGGCCGTGGGCCTAAGGGCATTTTGGTCCATTCCTTGAGCGGAGTTAGGCGTTTATAAAATTTGAAATGTTGAAAATATTAGAGTATATTTCATTGGTTTGTCATTATTTGGATAGTTTTGGGGCGTTGTGCGTCCATTGGAGTTGTCAGAAGGGCTTGGAAGCCGGTTATGGAATATCGGAGCGAGGTAAGTCTACCTTCTAACTTTGTGAGGGGGAACTGTCCCCTTAGGTGAACTAAATGAATACATGCTATTATTTGCGGGGGCTACGCACGCACTAGGTGACGGGAGTCCGTGCGTAGCTACTATTATGCTTATGTCCGGCTAGCCTAGGACCCACTAGCATGCTTTACTTGTTGTACTTGCAACTTTGTTGCTAAAATTGGATTGTCTAATCTCATTGAATTAGTAAATGAATACTTAGGTAGGTTAAAGTTCATTTTCTTAATCATGTAAAAAGATAATGTATCCTTCTTCGGCTAAATATTTTTCCTGATAAATTCCGGATATACTACCTGAATGGGTCTATTTATGTGCGGGTACCCGAGTCGCAGGTATGATTCGGGAGCGGGGAAACTCTATAATTCATATGTAACAGCTTCACATGTATAATTCGCGAGCGGCGTAAATCCTCCTACCACACTCTTATGGTATTGGGTCGTTCACCTTGGCAGGATTTATGTACCACACTCTTATGGGATCGGGACGTTCGCCTCGGCAAGATTTATGTACCACACTCTTATGGGATAGGGTTGTTCGCCTCGGTAGGATTTATGTACCACACTCTTATGGGATCGGGATGTTCGCCTTGGCAGGATTTATGTACCACACTCTCATGGGAGCGGGCCGTACGCCACGGCGGATTGAAAGATACATCTACGGTTCGCGCCGTTCGACCCTTCGACAGTGCATAATTTACTTTTATGTTGGATCGGGCCGTACGCCTCGGCATTTCCTTTCCTATGTACTTACTATCCCCATTGAATCGTGCGTAATGTTTTGGGTGGAAGCCAGTGTACCTCAGGGTTTTCCCTAAATTGATGTATAATAACCTTTTGGTGAAGCCGTATATATGTATATGTTTTGGTTACGGAGTAAATTGCAAATTGAGAGCTCAATAAATCGTAAGGAAAGGATCGTACCGTGTAATTTATAACCGATTGATATGAACTTTTACTTTGTTTCGTATTGATTCATTTCGTTGCTATACCTGATATTAATTGACTTCTAGCAAGTGTCTTAGTCGACCTCTCGTCACTACCTCTCTGAGGTAAGGCGGGATACTTACTGAGTACACGTTGTTTTCGTACTCATGTTACACCTGTTGTGCATTTTTGCTGCACATGTACCTTCATAGTAAATTGGCTGACTTGGAGACTTATACGGGCTGAATCATCCAGAAATGACCCGCAGTTGGCAGAGTCTTCCTATATATATTGTATTTTCGTTTTTATTCCTTGTCCAATTTCTATTTCGGACAAGTTTTGTAGTACTTGTAAAATTCTTAGAAATGGCTCATGTACTTGTGTCACTAGGTTCTGGGATGTGTTTGGGATGTATTTTATCAAAATGGAATATTGGACTGTTATTTCTACTTAATGGATTTTTTTTAGATATTACATGTTAAGTGAAAGGTAATGATTTCAAAAATGCTAAAACATGAAATTTAACTTAACCATTTAATGATCAGCTTGCCTGACAGTGGTGTCCGGCGCCATCACGACCTTATGGATTTTGGGTTGTGACATCATGGTGGGAAGACAAGTCAGCTTAAGCTCAAGTAGAGCAGACATATTTCACAACTTCAACATGTCGGCTATACATGATCATGGAATCTAAATGTATTGGGATTCAACTAAGAGCATAAACAGTACCAAAGAATGCATGATTGACCAAGCACCAAAATAAAGCAACAGGTTTCGTTAAAACATTGCTACAACAAAAATGGTTCATGTAAGTAGGTAAAAAACATAGTTCACATAAAGGAATTATCACTTGAAGTTCATTAAATGAGCCTCAAGCAGTGCACGCACTAGGGAGGTCGTTAGAGAGGGTGTCGATGTCCTAGACTTTCAACTGGACAAGAGCAATAAATTTTGAATAGTATCGAGCGAGTGAGAGTATGAAAATAATAGTGATTAAGGTATGTCCCCATGGGGAATTGGGAAGGGGTTTATATAGTAGTACAAACTGAAAGATCAAACATGGAAAGAAGACTAATCACACAGAATAAGGAAAGAAAATCAGTCATATAGAATAAGGAAAAGAATATAAATCATACACAATAAGGAAAAGTTCACATGCTAGCAAATTTCAAATCGTAATTAGGGCAACGAGTAAGGCAAACCCTTGTTAAGCCGGATTTGATTGAAATGTACCCAAATCAGAGAGATACTTCGTTTCCTTTGATGTACCTAGCCGGAATTCCACAGTATCTTCAAGATCGAGCCCATCTGAACCCGATTTACACGAGATACATTTTCTAATTATGGAAAAACACTCAGTATTACCATATCGGACAGAGTGGTAAGCTGTAAGGCCCCAAAAAATTTCGCTAAATAATTTAAGATTTGTCGTGCCAGGTAGGCTAATTATAATATTTTATGTGCTATTAATATGATGGATATCAATTGAATATGGTAATAAGTTTATAAGTTATATTATAAGTGATTTGAGGTCTAAGGAGAGGCTTAAGTCTAATCCAAGTTGGAAAATTACATAATCGGCTAAAATTCCAAATGAGCTCGCACAAGTCCAAACTTTGGACGAGCATATCTACATATATATAAAATTTTATGTGATGAAAAAACCTATTAAATGATAGATATTTTAGTCTAGTTTCTAACGCTTCAAATCGTTCATCATTTGGACACTCCTACAAAAAGTTTGATCCAATTACCAAAGGCTGGCATAATGCAATTCTACGGCCATTCTGCGATCGCATAAGTGGTTATGCGACCGCAAAATGGTCGCAAACCTGTCCAGTGAAGCCCAGTTCTGGGCACCAATTTCGTGATCCATTATGTGACCCACATACTCATTTTGCGGTCCATTCTGTGACCGCATACCCAATTTCGGAGGCTTCATTTTCCTATTTTCATAACTCGACCCCATTTTGATAAATAGGCTTTGGAACTTTATTTGGGGCTATTTTCTAATGAATCTAGAGAGAGGAGAGAGAATTTTAGAGAGGGAATGAGGAAACCTAACATCCTAATCATCCAATCTTGCACAAATTCTCAAGAATCAAGGAAGTTAATCACTAGCTCACTATCCTTCCGGGTAAGTCCTACTTATTAGATTTCATATAAGAGATTAGGAGTTCAAATACATATTGTGGGGTTGGAAAGGGGTCATGCATGTGCCACAAAGTTGTAGTATGTGGAGTAATGAGCCATTTTGGTGTAGTTTCTTGTTGAAATTGGTTGAGGGATGAAAGGATCTCCATTGTAGAGCCTTGTAGTCTATTTCGCATATTAGGTGTTTGACAAAATTCCTAGGAGAGTTATACCATGGTAATCCATCTAATTATTAACCGATTTTCGTTATCTTCCTATAGATTGTTATTGCTAGAAGTTTTGGTGTGTTGTAGTAACTTAAGGAAAGCTCAAACAAGGTATGTTGACTGAACTTTCTCTCTCGGAATTGAATTCCATAATGTTTCCGTAAGTTTAAGTATGATCGGCCCAAAATCTCTAATTTCTACATTCCAAGTTATCCCATATAAACGTATAAACTTGATTATTCTGAATGAGCCTTGTACCGAAAGCTAGATGTTCAAAGTATGGTTTTCTTTTAAAATAGTATGGCTTTGAGTCGCTTTTTAAACAAAAACTAGTATACCAATAGGATGAGGAAAATTCGATGTGCTTAATGCTCCTAATTGCTCCTGTGTGTATGAAATGTCTTGATTGAGTGCGTCTCGTTTTTCATAATCTATAAAGATGTTTGAAAATGAATTAAGTGAATTGGGAAAATAGAGTGTGGCAAACATACCAAGACTTAAGTTATAATTGTTGCTAGTTGTCACGACCCCAAATCCTAAACCGGCCGTGATGGCGCCTATCATGGAACTAGGCTAGCCAATAACCACATGTGCACAATTCTTTCAAAATCGCAATCAAATTCCAAACATTTCATAAATATACAGAGTTTACTAAATAAAGTAAGCCAATATACAGTGCCACCAACCCCAAAATCTGGAGCCAACATGTCATGAGCATCTAAGGAAAATAAGCCAAGGATACACTATTATAATACTAAACCTCTGAATAAAAGCTAGATACAACACGAAGGGAAAACAGAGATGTTGTGGATGCTCAACAGCTACCTATATATCCTGCAATCCGGCTCCGCACGGAATAAATGGTTAATGCTTAGTATCTGCACCTGAATTTGCACACAGGGGTGCAGGGAGTAATGAGAGTACACCAACTCAGTAGTAATGAAAATAAATCAAGTCTAAGCGGTAAGAAAACACGTAAAATCAATGTCATCAATTCACAATATACACAGTCTTACTTTCCAATAGTGTAAACATCGATATATGAAATCATCATGCCTTAAAACCAAATTCAGAAAAGTCTTTTGAAGAATGCATATTTTTTAACAACTTCAAACCGAAAGATTTTGTATGAAAATGAAATGAATCATATAGAGGCCCCTCGGGCAAAACATATTTCATAAGTTCAGAGTGAAAGTAGTAAAATCATAAGTAGCCCCTCGAGCAAAAGCATGTGTCATAATCAGCCCCTCGGGCATGCCTCACAGTCACTCATAATCAGTCGCTCATCACCTCACAGTCACTCAGCACCTCACAGTGACTCAGCATCTCACAGTCACTTATGCCTCCCAATCACTCGTCACTCGGCACTCGGTGCGCACACTAGGGGTGTGTGCAGACCCCGGAGGGGCTCCTTCAGCCCAAGCGCTAATATCAAGCCACCTCGTGGCGTATCATATCCTCACAATCAGGCCCTCAGTCTCACTCAGCAGAACCACTAAAAAGGCCCCTCGGGCAAATCAGCAAAACTGGGTACTCGACCCAAAACATCATTTTTAAATCTCAAAGTAGTGTAAATCAGGCTATGTTTCGAAAACAGTAAACACAATGTGGCTGAGTGAAATGATCAACAAATAGTGATGAAAACAGCAGTAAAAAGCCCCCAAGGGGTCTAAACAGATCGGCACGAGGCCCCAAACACGGCTTATAGCCGAAATATTTCAACAATCTTTAGAACATAATTTATCATAAGGTTTTGAGTAAAACATGCAACTCATTAATTGCCACAGAGAGGACCTAGTCCAATCCAAAAATCAGTGCGCGCCACATACTCGTCATCTGACATGTGCGCCATTCTAAAATCAGTGAGAATATGTAGTCCGGGGTTTCATACCCTCAGGACAAGATTTATAACCATTACTTACCTTTACCGTGCCACAACACTAGTCCCCTATGCTCTTGCCCCTCAAATTGGCTCCTGATTGCTCTGAATTTAGACAAAACCAGTTTAACATCATCAATATATACCGAAGAAACACAACCCAATCGAAAACTATCAACTTACACAAGAATCTCGAAATTCGGCCAAACCTGAGCCCAGGCTCATGTCTCGGAATTTGATAAATTTTACATCACTAGAATCCTCGTCCTCCCACGATTCTATACATACCAACAACACTAAAATCGGAGTTATGAAGTTTAAAACCTTACCTCCAAGTGATTCCCTTTAATTTCCTCTTCAAGCCCTCTCAAAAGAGCTCCCAACTCGTTCAAAAATTGAGGAAAATGAACTATTCTCGCACAAATGGCCTTTTAAAACATTCTGCCCAGCCATTAAATTTTCCTCAGTGCGATAGCGACTCCAGACACGTGATCGCGATGCACAGACCAGCCAGTAAATGCGATCGCAAACCATTACACGCCATCGCATAGAACAACTCTCCACCCCACACATGCACCTCAGAATCCTCTACGCGATCGCACTGCCTTACTTGATCAACCAATGTGATCGCAATCCTAACCACGCGATCTCATAGAACAAAATGTCTGCCCCACTCTTTTACTCTACGCGGCCACAAACATCCTCCCGCGATCGTGAAGAAGGAAACCAGAACCTCACACCAACAAAAATCTGCCCAATTTTCAAGCCAAGAGTTGGTTCGTTAACCACCCGAAACACACCCGAGGCCCTCGGAACCTGAACCAAACATACCAACATAATCCATAACACCATTCAAACTTAGTCGAGCCTTCGAAACACCAAAAATGATGCAAAAACACCAAAAATCACATCAAATTCAAGCCTATGAACTATGGAACTTCCAAATTTCGCCAACTACGCCGAAACCAACCAAATCACCTCCGATTGACCTGAAATTTTGCACACATACCCAAAATTACATTACGGACCTGCTCCAACTTCCCGAATTCCATTTTGACCCCGATAGCCTATTTACCACTGCCGACCGAAAATTGCCAAAAACTAAATTTCGCCAATTCAAGCCTTATCCTATTCCGGACATCAAAACTTCATTCCGAACACACTCCTAAGCCAAAATAAATCACCTAACGAAGCTATCTGAGCCATAAAATCCGAATTCCGAGGTCGTTCACCAATAATTCAACTCTCAGTTGACTTTTTCAACTATTAGGCTACTTTGAGAGACTAAATGCCTCAATTCTCACCATGACCACTCCGGACCCAAACCAACTGATCCAACACAAAAAAACAAGCTAGCAATATATGACAAATGCGAAAATGGGGGAAACCGGGTAAATCTCATGGAACGACCGGTCGGGTCGTTACATCCTCCCCCTTTTAAACAAATGTCCGTCCTCGAACGGATCTAGGAACATACCTGGAGTCTCGAATAGGTGAGGATATTTGTCGCGCATCTCCCGCTCGGTCTCCCAGGTGGAATCCTCCACCGGCTTCCCTCTCCACTGATCCTTTACTGAAACTATATCCTTAGACCTCAGCTTCCTGACCTGTTGATCCAAAATAGTCACTGGCTCTACCTTATATGACATATCACCCTCGAGCTGAACCGTGCTGAAGTCCAAAACACGAGACGAGTCACCACATACTTCCGGAGCATCAAAACATGGAATACCGGATGAATACTCGATAGACTGGGAGGCATAGCAAGCTTATAAGCCACCTCCCCAACCCTCTGAAGCACCTCAAATGGCCCAATGTACCTGGGACTCAGCTTCCCTCTCTTCCCGAATCTCATAACACCCTTCATGGGTGACACCTTCAGCAACACCTTATCCCTAACCATGAAAGACACATCTCGGACCTTCCGATACGCATAACTCTTCTGCCTAGACTGCACCATGCGAAGCCGCTCCTGAATCAACTTCACCTTATCCATCGCATCCCGAACCAAGTCTGTACCCAATAGCCTAGCCTAGCCTCGCCCGGCTCAAACCAACCAACTAGATATCTGCACCTCCTACCATATAAAGCCTCATACGAATTCATCTGGATACTCGAATGATAGCTGTTATTATATGCAAACTCCGCTAGTGGCAAAAACTGGTCCCATGAACCACCAAAGTCAATCACACATGCATGCAACATATCCTTTAAAATATGAATGGTACACTCCGACTGCCCGTCGTTCTGACGATGAAACGCTGTGCTCAACTCAACCTGAGTACCCAACTCTCTCTGAACGGCTCCCCAAAACTGAGATGTGAACTGAGTGCCTCTGCCGGAAATGATAGAAAATGGAACCTAATGCAATCGTACAATGTCCCTGATATAAATCTCAGCTAACCTCTCCGAAGAATAAGTAGTACCAACAGGAATGAAGTGCGCGGACTTGGTCATCTGATCCACAATAACCCATATAGCATCGAACATCCTCGAATTCCGTGGGAGTCCAACTACGAAGTCCATGGTGATCCGCTCCCACTTCCACTCCAGAATATCAAACCTTTGAAGCAATCCATCTGGTCTTTGGTGCTCATACTTGACCTGCTGACAGCTGAGACGCTGACCCACAAACTCCACAATGTCCTTCTTCATCCTCATCTACTAATAATGTTGCCTCAAATCCTGCTACATCTTTGCGGCACCCGGATGGATGGACTACCGCAAACTATGAGCCTCTGTTAGAATCAAATCTTGAAGCCCATCTACATTGGGCACGCAAATTCCGCCCTGCACCTCATGACCCCCATCATCACCAATAACCACATCCCTGGCATCACTGCGACGGATCCTGTCCTGAAGAACAAGCAAATGTGGATCATCATACTAGCGTGCTCTAATCTGATCGTAAAGAGAAGACCTGGAGGCTACACAAGCCAACACCCGCGGGGGCTCAGATAGATCCAATATCACCAACGAACCCGCTAAGGCCTGAACATCAAGGGCTAATAGCCGCTACGCAACTGGAAGGTAGGCTAGACTCCCCAAACTCTCTGCTATGCGACTCAAGGCATCGGCCACTACATTGGACTTCCCCGGATGATATAACATAGTGAGGTCATAATCTTTGGGAAGCTCTAACCATATCCTCTAACGCAAATTCAAGTCCTTCTACCTCAGCAGATACTGCAAACTACGATGATCAGTGAAAATCTCACACTGCACTCCATACAAATAATGCCGCCAAATCTTCAAGGCATGAACAATGGCAGCTAACTCAAGATCGTGCACTGGATAATTCTTCTCGTGCACCTTCAACTGCCTAGACGCGTAGGCAATCACCCTACCGTCCTGCATCAATACCGCTCCCAAACCAACTCTAGAAGCATCACAATAGACTGTGTAAGAACCCAAACCAGCAGGCAAAACTAATACCGGAGCTGTAGTCAATGCTGACTTGAGCTTCTGAAAGCTCTCCTCACACTCCTCAGACCATCTAAATGGAGCACCCTTCTGGGTCAATCTGGTCAAAGGTGAAACAATAGAAGAGAATCCCTCCACAAACCGACGGTAATATCCCGCCAAACCAAGGAAACTCCTAATCTCTGTAGCTGAGGACGGTATGGGCCAACTCTGCACCGCCTCTATCTTTTTCGGATCAACCTGAATATCCTCACTAGACACCACGTGCCCCAAGAAATCTACCGAACCAAGCCAAAACTCACACTTGGAGAATTTCGCATAAAGTTTCTCCTCCCTCAACCTCTGTAACATAACTCTCAAATGTTGAGCATGCTCTTACTAGCTACGAGAATAAACCAGGATGTCATCAATGAATATAATGACGAAAGAATCAAGATAAGACTGAAATAGGATGTTCATCAATTGCATGAACGCAGCTGGGGCATTGGTCAGCCCAAACGACATAACCAAGAAATCATAATGACCATATCTGGTCTTGAAAGCAGTCTTCGGAATATCAGAATCTCGAATCTTCAACTGATGATACCCAGATCTCAAGTCAATCTTGGAAAACACTCTGGCTCCCTAAATCTGGTCAAAAAAATCATCAATGCGGGGCAAGGGATACCGGTTCTTCACCGTAACCCTGTTCACCTACCAATAATCAATACACATACGCATGGACCCATCATTTTTCTTCACGAACAACATCGGTGCACCCCAAGGTCACAGACTAAGCCGAATGAGCCCCTTATCCAGGAGCTCCTGAAGCTACTCCTTCAATTCCTTTAGCTCCGCTGGTGCCATACGATAAGGTGGAATAGAAATAGGCTGGGTGCCTAACACCAAGTCAATACCAAAATCAATATCCCTATCAGGTGGCATGCCTGGCAGGTTTGCAGGAAACACATCCGGGAAGACACGGGCCCAAGAACTGAATCAATAGCGGGGGTCTCACCACTGACATCCCTTACAAAGGCCAAATAAAATAAACATCCTTTCTCAACCATGCGCTGAGCCTTTAGGTAGGAAATCACCCTGCTAGGCATATACTCGGAGAACCTTTCCACTCAACCCTCGGACACCCTGGCATAGCTAAAGTCACGGTCTTAGCGTGACAATCAAGGACAGCATGACACGGAGATAACCAATCCATGCCCAATATCACGTCAAAAACGACCATGCTGAGTAATAGTAGGTCTACTCGGGTCTCCAGACTCCCAATAAAGATCATGAACGACCGATAGACATGGTACATAAAAATAGTATTGCCCACCGGAGTCAACACATGAATAGAGGTGACTAGAGACTCACGGGGCACATCCAGAAAACGGGCAAAATATGAAGAAACATAGGAATATGTAGAACCATGGTCAAATAAAGCCAAGGCATCTCGGTAACAGACTGAGACAATACCTATAATCACGGCATCTGAGGCCATAGCATACGGCCTGGCTAGAAATGCATACATGTGAGCCTAACCTCCCCCTACTCGACCTCCCCTTCTAGGGCGGCCTCTGGCTGACTAACTACCACCCCTGGCTACCTGGGCGGGTGGTGAGGTAACTGGAGCTGAAGTCGAGGGTTGGCCCCTCTACTGAGAAGATCCACCAGAACGGCGAGGAAACTTCCTCCACACGTGCCCGAACTCTCCACACTCAAAGCAACTCCCTGGAGCTGGAGGCGGGGACTGATAGAAACCCCTAGCACCCGTACGGACACTGGAAGACTCATGCATAGAAGAACCCTGGACTGGGGGGGCTCGAGCTGCACTCTGAGCTGGGAGGGCACCAAATGAAGTACAGTCGGACTGAAAACCACGGGGACCCTACCCCAAAGATGCACCACTATATACTGGGCGGCCTGACTGAGGCGGCCTGAATGAACGGCCCCTACCCTACTGAAACTGTCCCCTGAAGGGAGCACCACTGGAACTGCCCGAACCATGAGGCCTCTTGGCCTCCCTCTCCTGGCGGTGAACGAAGTCAATAGCTCGATCTATGTCAACAACCTGCTCGAATGAAGCACCCGATACTCTCTCCTGAGTCATAAATAGCCGAAGCTGATAAGAAAGACCATCTACAAACCTCCTCTCCCTTTCCCTATCAGTAGTAACTGATAACTCTCCCTGGCGTAGCTGCTCAAACTACCTGCGATGCTCCTCTCTGTGGGACTGAGGAACATACTTCTCCAAAAAGATCGTGGAGAACTACTTCCAGGTGCAAGGTGCTGAACCAACCGGCCTACGCCACTCGAATGACTCCCACCAAGTAAAGGCAGCACCCGCAAACGGAAATGTAACAAATGAGACCCCACTGGTCTCCAAAACACCCACAGTACGTAGTAACCTCTAGCACTTATCTAGAAATCCCTGGGCATCCTCGCCCTCTGTACCGCTGAAAGTCTGAGGCTGTAGTCTGTTGAATCTCTCCAACCTGCGATGATCGTCCTCAGGCATAGCAGGGACCACATAATTCTGGACCAGAGTAACTAACTGAGCTTAGGCTGCTCCCGGTGCCTGAATACCCTGTGGATCCTGATCAGGTGCCCGGGCAGCTGGAGGCTGATTGCCTTCCCCAGCCTGAGCTGTGATGGCGGTAGAAGACATGGCGACTGCCTGAGCCAAACTGGTGCACACTGTCAATATCTGAGACAGGGTCTCCTGAAGACCCAAAATAACCATAGGCACTGCCGGTGCCTGAGCCTGTCCCGCTGGAACACCATCGGCGGGAACCTGATCGTGATCGATAGGGGGATCTTGTGGTACTACCCCGGCTTGCCCCTACCTCCACCACGGCCTCGACCGCGGCCTCGATCTCTTGCTGGTCTAGTCGGTGATTGGTCACTCTGATTGGTATGGCATGTCCTCTCCATCTTTGAGAGACTGAAACAACGTAAGTTCAGATTTCAAGAATCAATAGATCAGCACGAAAGAGTTCAAGAAAGATAGAAATGTTTCCTAAAAGTTCGGCATCCTCTCGAAGATAAGTACAGACATCTCCATACTGATCCGCAAGACTCTACTAAACCCGCTCATGATCGTTGAGTCCTATGTAACCTAGGATCTGATACCAAACTGTCACGACCCCAAATCCTAAACCGGTCGTTATGGCGCCTATCGTGGAACTAGGCTAGCCAATAACGACATGTTCACAATTCCTTTTGAAATCCCAATCAAATTCCAAACATTTCATAAAATATACAGAGTTTACTAAATAAAGTAGGCCAATATACAGTGCCACCAATCCCAAACCCCGGAGCCAACATGTCATGAGCATCTAAGGAAAATAAGACAAGGATACATTATTATAATACAAAACCTCTGAATAAAAGTTAGATACAACAAGAAGGGAAAACAGAGATGTTGCGGACGCTGAACAACTACGTCTATATCCCGCAATCCAGCTCCGCACGGAATAAATGGCTAATGCTCGGTATCTGCACCTAAATCTACACACAGGGGTGCAGGGAGTAATGTGAGTACGCCAACTTAGTAGTAATGAAAATAAATCATGTCTAAGCGGCAAGGAAACACGTAAAATCAATTTCATCAAATCACAATATACACAACCTTACTTTCCAATAGTGTAAACATAGATATATGAAATGATCATGCCTTAAAACCAACTTCAGAAAAGTCCTTTGAAGAATGCTTATTTTTAACAACTTCAAACCGAAAGATATAGTATGAAAATGAAATGAATCATATAGAGGCCCCTCGGGCAAAACATATTTCATAAGTTCGGAGTGAAAGTAGTAAAATCATAAGTAGCCCCTTGGGCAAAAACATGTGTCATAATCAGCCCCTCAGGCATGCCTCACATTCACTCATAATCAGTCGCTCAGCACCTCATAGTCACTCAGAACCTCACAGTCACTCAGCACCTCACAGTCACTCATGCCTCCCAATCACTTGTCACTCGTCACTCGGCACTCGGTGCGCTTACTAGGGGTATGTGTAGACTCCGGAGAGGCTCATTCAGCCCAAGCGCTAATATTAAACAACCTCATGGTGTATCATATCCTCACAATCAGGCCCTCGGCCTCACTCAGCAGAACTATTCAAAAGGCCCCTCGGACAAATCAGTAAAACAGGGTACTCGACCCAAAACATCATTTTTAAATCTCAAAGTAGTGTAAATCAGGCTGAGTTTCAAAAACAATAAGCATAATGTGGCTGAGTGAAATCATCAACAAATAGTGAGGAAAACAAAAGTAAAAAGCCCCCAAGGGGGTCTAAACAGATCGACACGAGGCCTCAAACACGGCTTATAGCCCAAATATTTCAACAATCTTTAGAACATAATTTATCATAAGGTTTTGAGTAAAACATGCAACTCATTAGTTGCCGCGGAGAGGACCTAGTCCAATCCAAAAATCAGTGCGCGCCACATACTCATCATCCGACATGTGCGTCATTCTAAAATCAGTGAGAATATGTTGTCCGAGGTTTCATACCCTCAAGACAAAATTTATAACCATTACTTACCTCTACCGGGCCATAACACTAGTCCGCTATGCTCTTGCCCCTCAAATTGGCTCCTAATTTCTCCGAATCTAGCCAAAACCAGTTTAACATCATTAATATATACCAAAGAAACAACCCAATCGAAAACTATCAAATTATACAAGAATCTCAAAATTCGGCCAAACCCGAGCCCAGGGCCCCACATCTCGGAATTCGATAAATTTTATATTACTAGAAACGAAACGTACGAAATATAGTAAATATCGTAAAGGCAGATGTAGTAGGGGTTGCAAACCGGACCTCGTCCTCCCATGATTCTATACATACCAAGAACACTAAAATCGGACAACAATTGCCCACTCAAATCCTCAAAAGAAAAATTCAATTTTCATGCACCCTTCTTCCCCAAATTTGGGTTTAATTCCAACAATTTTATGATTTAATTACTTAGAAAATGACATATAAACGAGTTATGAAGTTTAAAACCTTAACTCCAAGTGATTCCCTTCAATTTCCTCTTCAAACCCTCTCAAAAGAGCTCCCAACTCATTCAACAATGGAGGAAAATGAACTATTCTCGCACAAATGGACTTTTAAAACATTCTGCGCAGCCATTAAATTTTCCTCAGTGCGATCGCGACTCTAGACACGTGATCGTGATGCACAGACCAGACACTAAATGCGATCGCATACCAATACACAAAATCGCATAGAACAACTCTCCACCCCACACACGCGTCTCAGAATCCTCTACGCGATCGCATCAACACCCACGCGATCGCACTGTCTTACCTGACCAACCTATGCGATTGCAATACTAACCACGCAATCGGATACAACAAAATTCCTTCCCCACTCTTTTACTCTACGTGATCACAAACATCCTCCCACGATCGCGTAGAGGGAAACCAGAACCTCACACTAGCAAAAATCTACCCAGTTTTCAAGCCAAGAGTTGGTCCGTTAACCACCCGAAACACACCCGAGGCCCTTGGGACCTCAATCAAACATACCAACATATCCCATAACATCATTCAAACTTAGTCGGGTCTTCGAAACACCCAAAACGAGGCAGCAACACCAAAAATCACATCAAATTCAAGCCTATGAACTTTGGAACTTCTAAATTTTGCCAACCACGCCGAAACCATCCAAATCACCTCCGATTGACCTGAAATTTGCACAAATATCCAAAATGACATTACGGACCTGCTCCAACTTCCCGAATTCCATTCCAAATCCGATAGCCTATTTTCCACTACCGACCGAAAATCGCCAAAAACTAACTTTCGCCAATTCAAGCCTAATCCTACACTGGATATCAAAACTTCATTCCGAACACACTCCTAAGTACCAAATCACCTAACGAAGCTATCCGAGCCATAAAATCCACATTCCGAGGTTGTTCACCAATAAGTCAACTCTCAGTTGACTTTTTCAACTATTAGGCTACTTTGAGAGACTAAACACCTCAATTATCACCATGACCACTCCGGACCCAAACCAACTGACCCAACACAACAAAAACAAGCTAGAAATATATGATAAATGCAGAGATGGGGAAAATGGGGTAAATCTCATGGAACGACAGGTCAGGTCGTGACACTAGTGATGCCAATGAAATGAGAAAATGTGAAACTTATTATGTAATGAGTCGACTTTACTGTTCGTAAATGAATTCAAAAATAGAATGGCCTAAAAGCTTTTGTACTCAATTTATGCCCATAAGTGACTCTATTAGATGATGCTTTGCCTTATAAATACATCCAATAAGATCCAAGTTCTTACATACTCCGATGTTGAAATTGTACATTGTCGCGATTGAAAAAGAGTAATTCAGGAATAATTGGTGTATGGATTTTTTATGACTTTAATGGTTTTTTCTATTGTTGTTTGGTATGTCTCCTTTTTTGGGAAGAATCCTTTGCGTTTAAAGTTTCCATTACTAATGAATTTGAGGTATATGATTTATGATATATTCTATATGTTGGTAGATGATGTTGATCCTTGAAACTAAAAGAAGTGAAAGTATGGAATATAAAATGCAGGTCATCGTGCCATGAATAAAGAATCTTGTGAATGGCCAAAAAAGCCAAGGAAATATTGTAGTTGTGAGTGATTGAAAATACTAAGGAAGATTTATACAATGTGAAAGATGTTGAAGTGAGTACATTTATATTTATGTTACCTTTGTGTTCAAATCAATATAAAAATATTATTGGGAGAATCGATAGTTACCGAGGAACGGTAGGTTGAAATAACCTAACTCTGAAACCACACGTGCCGGTGTAGGAGTGAATCGTGAATATTCCCCTTTTTTGGATGAGATTGATGTGATGAAATATTCCCCTCAATTGGGCTGAGATTATTGATCAAAGTGGATAATTTCGAACCACACGACATTGTGGTGAGATGGCCTAGCCGATCGGACGTGATCGGACACCATGCCACACACATGGTGGTGATTGTGCTGTAAATTATGATATAAATTGTGATTGTGGTTAATGCCTTCAAATAAGGTGTCTTAGCCGATCGGGACGTGATCGAACTCCGTGCCAAGAGTATGATGGCATTTTGAATCATGTCATTGTGAACGGTGGTATTGAGACTGTGGTATAATCAATACTAAATATCTCCCAACTAAAAATATGTATTACTTTCGTATTTTGAAAATTGTTATGTTTCAATTGGGTATTTGGATACTATTGATTGTGACTTGTTGTTTCAATGGCTTTCCTTTTCTTATATGGTCATTCTATTTTGAAAGAGGACTTTTCGCTATACATACTAGTGCTATTCGACGGCACTAATGTCCCTTTTACCGGGGGCGTTGTATCTTTAATTGATACAGGTGGTTCCACAACAGGCAACATCGACTAGTGATAGCGGTATACTCCCTTCAGCTGACTTGGTGATCCTCACTTCATTTTGGGGGTCCTGTATTATTTGCTTATCGGGTACTTTATATTTTGAGGTATAGTCGGAGCCTTGTTGTTTCCATTTTCATATGACTCTTCAGTTGTATTTAGAAGCTCCGTAGACAGGTTGTGGGTGGTGTTTGATATTGGGAATTGAATTAGAAATATTGGTATTTGGAAAATATGTTTTTATCATATCTATAAAATTGTAATGTTTTGGAAATTATGATTGAAGCTGCTAATGGAAACGAAATGGAAGTCTGATTAATAGATTACAACTCCTCTTTATTCAAAGATGAATTTGGGTAGAATGAAATCTAACAGTCTTGCTTAGTCGGGTTTACTCGGTTGAGCACCGGTCTCACTCCTCGGTTTTGGGCATCACATAAGAGTTCAGAAAAGGCAAGAAAATCTCTAGTTCGAAGGAAAAAAATAGAGAAAGGGGTGAAACAATTCCGTTCGCTAAGGTTTAGGTTTAAGAGATGAAAGGGAGTGTTTGAGGGCGGCTGTGGGTTTGAGAATGTGCTAGGGTTTAGGTTGAGGAGATATAAGGAGAAAGGGGGAAGTATTCTGAGTCGTTGATCGCTTTTGATCAACTGCTAATTTTTTAAATGATATGCGTCGGGTGTAACTAGTATTGGATTAGGGCAGACCTATTGGGTTTCTTGGTATTGGGCTTCTTTGGTCGATCAGGAATGGGCTCATTTGTTTGGACCTTAACTGGTCCGAAAATATCCCTAATTGGGGCTGTAAATTAAATAAATGATAATAAGTTATAAAAAATATTTAATAAATAGTAAACATATTACTTATGCAGTAAAATGATTGAAAGTAACATCTTCTGTTTATAAAAATATTAAAATTGATATTTTAGCATGAACAGTGTAATAAATGTGATTATGTACAACATATAGGCTATTGCTGCAAAATTGTGTAAAATAGCTTAAAAAAACAAATATAATTATATGAAATAATGTAAAATATTCTGAAACATATATGTGGATACAAATAATAACTTTGGATGATTAAGTAATCACAAAATAATTTAAGTAATAATTAATAAATATTCAAGTAATTTAAATGCAAGAAAATTAATTTTAAAGCTCTAAAAATTATGAAAAATTATTGAAAATTCTTGTATAAATCTTGTAAATTAAATAATGAATGAAAAATGACATTTTGGAAATATATATACTTATTTGAAAAATATGAGGGCAAAACTAGGTATCAAAAGTGCTCGCCTAAGCAAATAATCTTTCAGCGCATTGCCATCGTAGAGTTTGTATCGAGTCCCATTTGTTCAGGGTTCTTCAAGTGGACATTCAGGTCCTCAAGGTCAATCACTAATCCAATAACCTTGCCAGAAGAGGGGTTGGTTAGAATGTGTAGACTTGAGTCATCACAAGACGGATTTTCTTAGTCTTCTGACCAGTGTACCACATTAATGTACCCAATCCATGATTCTTGAGCCACCAGCTACGCCACCTGCACAACCATCTAGCAGTGGAGCCCATCCTAGAGGGGGAGGTGAGTAAGATGGAGGACATCCCCATTTTATGCATTTCTGGGTAGATGAGAGGTAGTTGCTTCATATGATGTGATGACATGTCATCATCCGAGACTTGATGATGACAACATCATATACCTCAATTTCATTGTGGATCATGTCCTGAAAGAGGGTCGGCATGGCCCTCATGTATGTAGCACCGACATTATTAAGACCAAATGGCATGACCCTATAACAATAAACCCCTCATGGAGTGGTGAACGCCATCTTCTCTGTGTCTTCTTTGTGCATCAGAATCTGGTGGTACCCATTGAAACAATCCATGTACGACTGCAACTCGTGCTTCGAGCAGTTGTCGATAAGGATATGAATATTTGGTAGAGGAAAATCATCCTTTGGACTAGATTTGTTGAGATCTCGATATCCCACACATATACTAATCTTCACATACTTCATTGGTATTGGTACGATGTTTTCTAACCATGTAGGATAATTGGTGACTCTCACCACATTTGCCTTTCTGCTTGGTAACTTCTTCTTTTATCCGTAGAATCAAATTTGGCTTGAAGTTTTTGGATTTTTTCTTGTCTGGCGGTCTAGCGAGATCAGTGGGTAATAAGGGCAAGACAATGTCAGTATTTACTTCGGGAATGTCGTCATATGACCAAGAGAATACATCAATGTATTGTCGGGGGAGATCTACCAATTGTTCCTTCTGTTCTGTTTTTAGATGGATGCTGGTTCGAGTTTCTTTCACGTCTTCTTCGTTTCCCAAGTTGATTAATTTTGTTTGTTCAAGGTTGGGCTTCTTCTGGATTTCTAACTTCTCAAACCCTTGCAGGAAGTTCTCAGGCATCATGTTCTTATCGTACTCATCGTAGTCTGGATCATTTTGCTCGAGGGTTTTGTTGCATGTCATAATCGTGAAATACAGGTTTTTATCGATTTGATTACTGAAAAGAAAATCTAAGTATAAATAAGAGCTAAAATGAATGTGCAATGATTTCAAGAAAAGTAATTCTTTTTATTTCATCAAAGGAACGTCTCTGCATTCAAAAAGGCAATTGAAGAAAAAGTACAAGCATGATTCAGGCCTCAATTGACCATGCATTTTCTCAAAATTACTACAATTCCACAATACCAAGACTCCGGACAAACTAGAGATGTATTGGAGGTCCAATTCTGTAAGGTCTCTTCTAGTTCGGCATCTCGAATGCTCGGTGTCCTGATAACAGCTTCATCACAGCATCCCTCGGTCATAGTCACGGACAATCTGCCCATTCCATCAACGATGTCATCCTCTTGTGTTGAGCTCTGACCCAAACCTTGAACATGCTTTGGTACAAAAGCCTTCTTTCCAAAGTTACCGATGTAAGTCTTTTCCTCTGTAGGTTGATACCCCAAGCTAGCAGTATCCTTATGCTCTTCGGGTTTAATTAGCTCTGTTATCCCAATTGATCGGGCTCCCAGCCTGGTCCCTGGTCGATACCCATACTTCATCAACTCTCTTATTCCCATCGTTGACATGTACGACGACTGCATAGTTTGATTCTTCTCATTCTTCTCTATCACTATTGCTTGCATAATCTCGACCGCATGAAAGGCAACCCATCTAATCCTTATATTAAAGGGACCACATGATCCAAGTGAGCTAAGTGGCTCCACTCCACATGTATCCTTATCTCTTGTCAATCCCACTCGAATTTCATAGATTGATGGAGAGTGGAAGGAACTACCCCTGCTATAGGTATCTAGGGCCTTCCAATATATAGGTTGTATGAAGATGAAATGTCCATCACTTGAAACAATCTTAGGAACTTGACTGGTCCAATCTGTAAGGCTAAGTAGATTTCTCCAATTACATCCTTCTGCGACCCATCGAAATCCCTTACTCTCACATGGCTTTCCTTTACCTCCCTCAAATGAATACCCAATTCTCGCATAATAGAAGCAAATGTTCACTCCGAATCCTCCATCGAAAAGCACTCGAGACACAACTTTATACCCGCACTTGACTGTTATGTGCAGAGACTTGTTATGATACATACTATCCACAGGAAGCTCATCTCTTCGAAAGGAAATCATGTTTGCTTCAACTATCATTCCAATGGTTGCTGCTAATGCCTCACTGGTAGTATTGCTTGGCACACTTACTCCACTTAGAACCTATACCAAAGCATCCCTATGATTGTCATATCTCATAAAAAATCCATGATCGATATGTGAGCAGGGGTATTTCTTAGCTGTTCCTCCACAAAATACTATTTAAATGGCATCTTCCTCCAAAATTCCACAGCCTCGGCATACACTATGTTTCTTCTTTGATTATGTTCTCTAATCGGGTTCCCTTGGTTTACCTCATACAGAGCGTAACATCTTCTTGACGTGGTCATCCCGTGAGCAGTTGTAGAGTCTGTCAGTTTACCCTTTCCTTTCTGTTTGTATATACATGTAACTGTTTTGTATTCTCAACTCTCCTCACTTTTGACAGTGGTTGTGCACCATTGTTGGTACGTTTGAACCATCACAGGAGGTTTCAATTATACAGTAATCAGTGGAGTCTTTCGGGTGGCACACTTGCAGCTTCAACATTCCCAATTGTCACAATGGTCCCCTTAAGATCATAATCCTTGTCCAATGCAATCATGTTAGCTTATTTATTCCTATGGTTTGACAATGGGTTATGATTCACATTCGGTGGATCCGGGGTACACTGGATGGCTCCACTCTTGATCATCAGCTCGATCTCATTCTTCAGTCTGTAGCAGTCCTCAATATCATTCCTACGAACACCCGAATGGTAGGCACAATGCTAGGTTGGGTCAAAATATTTGGAGGGTTGGTGAGGAATTCTCCTTTCCACTGGGTATATTAATCCGGCTCTCTTCAGCCTTCCAAACAACTAGGCTAAGGGTTTAGCAATTGGTGTATAGTTTCTAGGATTTCTTTGTTCAAATTTTGAGTGTCGTCGTGGTGCATAGGCGGGTCTTTGATGGGTGGTTGTTTGGACTGGGGCATATGGTCATGGTTATTTTGGATTCATTTGGGCTCGGGGTAGGTTTTATTAATGTTGAGCATTGTATTACAGTTAGGTGTTTTATACTAGAGCGTATGAGGGTTGATGTGAGGGATCGGTGTTTCTAGGGTATGAGTTGTTTCTGTGAGGAGAACGGGACCGAGAGTATGAACAATTGTTGTTACTTACTCATTCTTCTTCTTCCCACTCCCTATAGAGCTAGATTGTATCGCCTTGCTGTCAGCTTGAAGCACGGCCTTTTAATGTATTTTGCCTGATTTGATTCCTTCATCCAAAAGTATCCCATCTTAACCAGCTCGGGAAATATCTATCCCATCATACCAATCATGTTTTCAAAATAAATATCCTCTTGGGCCCTGATGAAATACTTAGTTAGCTCATTATCGTCCGGTGGGGGTTGGGTCCTAGCAGCCTCCGATCTCCAGCGCCGGGCATACTCCTGAAATGACTTCGAGGGTATCTTCTGCTAATTCACTTGGGAGAACCTATCTGGAGTGATCTCATTGTTAAATTGGAAGTGGTTCATAAAATCCTCCGCCATGTCTTGCCACTCTCTCCAATTCTTGGATACTGGCGTGTATACCAAGTAAGCACTTCTCCCATTAGACTCCTTATAAATAGCTTCATTCTCAGCTTTTCATTTCTTCCTACCCCGGCTAGCTTGTTGCAGGAGGCCCTCAAATGTGCATGGGGATCACCCATTCCATCAAATATTTTGAACTTAGGAGGCTTATACCTTACAAGCATGGCAACATCAAGATGTATAAACAAGTACTCATAATCCAGGCTCTCGCTCCCTCGAGCAACATGGAGATTCTTCATCTAGTGTCTCCATCTCGGCATATTGATTGATCTTTTATGGTACTCTGACCGTGATAGGCATGGTAAAGGTAGGTTCTGATGTGGCATATACAGGTGGAACATACGGCTCATGTGTGGCGGTGTGTGCCGCAAGTATGTGCTAGGTCTAGTTGTTGGCAAAACTGACATTGTCACGAGGAGGGTTGTGAACTAAGTTGGTAGTGACTGGTGGGTTGTGTGTTGTTTGGACATTTTTGGAACGTAAGGTGTATGTATATGAGGATTTGGTAGATTTGCGGGCGTTACTGGTTGTATAATTTGGGTTTTGGGATTTTTAGTGACTGTTGGGGTACTGTTTGTTTATCAGGTGGTTGAAAGGGAATGATCAAAGATTGAATCTAATAAAGGGAACCAGGGTGGTTACGAAAACATCATCACGGCCAACTATGCCAGCTCCCGTATATGTTGTACTTCTTCTCTTAGCGACACCATTTCCTGCACCATTTTTTAAACGTGCTCATCATTTCAAGTGTCGTCCTTTTCTCATGATTGCCCTGGGTTGTCGGCTATTACTAGAGCATTTCCAGCCGGGTCTTCGGTTGCAGAAATATTTCCCTTATATATCATATTATATGGTGGCTCAACCAGTTTTACGTATCAGCACAAACAAACCTCTATTTTTGGAGGATAAAAATGAAGAAATAAAGCGAGAACAATAAGTAAAAGTAGAATTTAGTTTCTGATAATGCAAAAATATAAACACGTCGAGCAGTTAGTTCACGTATTCAGAAAAGAGCATTTTCTAAGTGCGTAGGACCTCTCTTTGCCGAAGGTAAGCCTATGTCATGAATGTTTGACGAACAATCAGATTTTGACACATGTAGATCTGGAGAAATCTTTAGATTTTCATTAATAGGGTTTGGATTACAATAGATAGGAGCAGTGGTTACAACATTGTATTTCACCATTCACAAAAGATGCATGGGCTTATAGACCTTCCCTTAGGAAAACAAAATGGGTACAAGATAAAGGAAAATCAACCAGCCACTGATAATCATCCCCAGAGTCACCACCCAAGCATTCTTCTTCAGGCTCCTCTTCAGTTTCTTCCTCCTCCTCATCATTGTTGTACATGGGATCCTCCTCTGGCTCTATTTCAGATTCAATATGTATATTCTCAATCACCAGATCATCGTCCTCCGGTAGTGGAAACATGTGGTCGACCAAACTTGGAACCACTTTCCAGTGCATAACGGCGGTGACGAGATAGTGGGGAAAAATCTCGTGATTTATTTGCAGAGCTATTGCTGAATCCTCTAGT
This sequence comes from Nicotiana knightiana, assembly GCA_005239525.1. Taxonomy (NCBI): domain Eukaryota; kingdom Viridiplantae; phylum Streptophyta; class Magnoliopsida; order Solanales; family Solanaceae; genus Nicotiana; species Nicotiana knightiana. Next base: position 79,994 of record ML422821.1, on the reverse strand, counting down.
CTGGTCAATCATTCTCTGCTCGATCAGACCAACTCTTCCTCCTCATTGACCGCACAAATTATTCAGGAGGGCACGAGGAGTTCTAACCTATTGGAATCATGATCAAGTCATTCCATTCATCTTAATGTATGCTCACCCTTGGGATCGGGATTTGTCTGTTGTAGTCATATTTAAATAAAGTTGTCCTTAACTAGAGGGGCGCGTCTTAGATCAGGCCAAGCTTCCTTAGAACCCACAGAAGTGCATACGGCTGAATTCCTTCAAGTCCCACTAACTCGATGAAGTATTTTTCGAGGCTCCTCAAGATTGCTTTGCCACTTAACCATGACAGCTTCCACTTCACCCATTCTTTACTCAAATGGGTCAGCATGTCTCTCACTTCTTGCCCGTGCGGTGAGACCAGTGCCTCATCTTCTCGTTGTGACTCCTAATCATGTTACTGACACCCACAAAATAGTCGACAGTGGCCTCCCTATAAAAGAAATGGTCTTTGGCCCATACCTGGAATAGTAGGTTGCAGCTTTGAAAAAGTCATATCCTCCGGATCATGCTGAAAATGCCCTTAGTGTCTCTGCTAATATCATTAGAACAAGGGTGACTTACAGATTCCCTTAAAAAGTTTCTAAGACTAAGGGGTGCATGACCGTTGACATTAAGGTGGTTTTCCTAATCGTGAGTCAATAACAAGGACCGACTCACCTAAAATTTGTGCAATATGACAAATGTTTGCTAGAGTAGAGTTCTTCCTAATTTTGGAGTTGGACTGAACACTGCGAGACATTATGTCAGTTGACTTGACAAAGCCGTTAACTGAAATTAGAGAAATTTGAAAGAAGCTTCGGGGTGAAAAAGACAACCCTCGCATGCCAGTTGTGTGTGATAGTGTACGACCAAGACTCGATAGGAAAGAATGTGTTGACAGTGTATATAAAGTGGTAACAGATAATTGGGATAACAATAATTATTATTAAAAGCAGGAAAATAAATTTGTTTTAAGAAAGTAAGACAAGTAATCACACATTTGCAAAAGTTAAGCACAATTAAAGCAGCATATAAACAAACATCCCTAAATTCCAGATCTAGTCTAAATCTGCTAAGGTTAAAACCCAAGTGTGAATCCCTAGAAGATTCATCATGTTGTTGCATCCTATTTTGCACAAGTCAAAATAAGATTCAACTAGTGGTTACTCTATTGTTGATAATAAAGAGTCGACATCTAATATTTTAAGTTATACTAGGGTACCTGTTTGTTTATTAAATTATTAGTTTATTGGTCTACTAACCGGTAAAATTTGGGGTAAGGGTTCTTTTTCTTCTAAAGGGAAGGTGTTAGGACCCCCCTAAAATTAATTGAGGTAGCTCCTTAGGACTTAGGATAGGTTTAGGGAAGTAGATGTCTATATTCCGTTTGCTTCAGTGCTTTAAACTTTGAAACTATTCTATGTTTTGTCATAAAAGTCTACATGATTTTGAATTGTATATGTACTTGGAAAAGAGGGAATAGGTTTTATAAAGTTTTTAATTTATAGAAGTCCTTTGAAATGTTCTATAAAATTGAGGAAGACTTGTAAAACATGGCTATGTTTCAAATATTTGTCTTTTGAAAGAAGAGTGGCTATTCGTGTAACTTAGTAAAGTAAACATGTCATGAGTGTACCTACAGATAAATTGATTTTAAACCGGAGTTATGTTCTTCCTTTAAAACTCACTGAGGTTTACTAGTTGCGAATTACCAGCCATGTTTGGTTTCACTTGTTGAAAGCAAACATTGAAATATCCAATCAGTTCTGATTCATTTCTGAAGAGGGGGTCGTTTGTTTTAAATGTGTTCAAACATCAAAACTTTATTGAAAGTGGTTAGTGTTAACAAAAATGAAATATTGTATTTGTTACTTGTCACGACCCCAAATCCTAACCGGCCGTGATGGCGCCTATCGTGGAATTAGGTTAGCCGACTACAGCGTGTTCACAATTTCATTGAAAATCCCATTTAAGTTTCAAGCAATTCATAACCATATACCTAAAGTTCTGAATATAATAGGCAAATTTTATATACAATACTGCCATCCCCAAAACCCGGGGCCAACATGTCATGAGCATCTAGTGAAATAAGCCAAAATAAAGTATTATGATACAAAATTTTCGAATCATAGCTAAATACAACAGGAAGGGAAAGCAGAGATGCTGTGAACGCTGAACAGCTACCTCTATATCCCCACGATCTGGCTCCGTTGCGATATATATATATATATATATATATATGTGTGTGTGTGAAAGCTAATGCTCGATATCTTCTCCTGAATCTGCACACAGAGGTGCAGGGAGTAATGTGAATACGCCAACTCAGTAGTAATATAAATAAATCAAGTCTAAGTAGCAAGGAATGACATAAAAATTAATGTCATCAAGTCACAATATACACAACCTTACTTTCAAATAGTATACATAGACATACGAAATCATCATGCCTTAGAAATCAACTTCATAAAAGTCCTGAAAACAATGCACATTTCTAACAACTTTAAAAAAAGATTTGGTATGCAAATGAATGTAGTAAAATCATAAGTAACCCCTCGGGCAAAAACATATTTTATAATCATCCCCTCGGGCATGCCTCACAATCCCTCAGCACCTCACAGCCACTCATGCCTCCCAATCACTCATCACTCGCACTCGGTGCGCTCATTGGGGGTGTGTACAGACTCCATAGGGGCTCCTTTTTCCCAAGCGCTAATATCACTCAGCACCTCACCATCACTCTTGGCCCTCGGCCACACTCGGTGGAACCACTCGAAAAGCCCCCCGGGCGAAGTAGTAGAATGGGGTACTCGACTCGAAAATATCATTTTAATGCTCATGTAGTGTAAACCAGGCTGAGTTTCAAATAAAACAGTATGCACAATGATGCTGAGTAAAATCATCAACATGTAGTGAGGAAAACAACAGTAAAATGCCCTCAAAGAGTCTAAACAGATCGGCACGAGGCCCCAACCACGGCTTACAGCCCAAATATTTCACAAATCTTTAGAACATAATTTAACATAAGATTTTGAGTAAATATGCAACTCATTAGTTGTCGTGGAGAGGACCTAGTCCAATCCAAAAATCAGTACGCAACACATATTCGTCATCCGACATGTGCGCCATTCCAAATTCAGTGAGAAAATAGTGCAGTCCGGGGTTCCATACCCTTAGGACAAAATTTAAGACCATTACTTACCTCTACTGGGCTGCGACACTAGTCCACTATGCCTTTTCCCCTCAAATTGGCTCTCGATTGCTCCGAATCTAGCCAAAAACCAGTTAACATTATCAATATATACTCAAGGAACACAACCCAATCGAAAGTTATCAATTTAGTCAAAAATCTCGAAATTCGGCCAAACCCGAGCCGCCCGGCCCACATCTCGGAATTCAAAATTTTTTACATCATTAGAAACCTCGTCCTCCCATGATTCTATACATACCAAGAACAGTAAAATCGGACAACAATTTCCATTCCGAAACCTCAAAAGAAATCTCAATTCTTTCCTCCCATTTTTCCAACTTTTTCCTACCCAAATTCTTAAATTTTCAAGCCTAATCTTAACAAAATAGCATAGGAACGGGATTAACAACCAAAGAACTTAGCTTTGCTGAAGAACCTTGAAATTCTCTCTCAAAACCACCTTCAATGGACTCCTCCCACATGCAAATTGATGAAAACTAATAAATTTCGTGGAGGGGTCCTTTTTATACTGTTCTGCACAGTCATTTCCGCACCTGCGGACAATTGGCCGCACCTGTGGACCCACACCTGCGGTCCCAGGTGCGCACCTGCGAGACTCACTTAACTGGCCAATTCTCGCGCCTGTGACTACCTTTCCGAACCAGCGACAACGCAAGTGCGACAAACTCCTCGCACCTACGGACCATTCCTTACGCAGGCAAAACTCGCACATGCGACCTTTCTCTCCGCTCCTACGTAACCGCACATGCGGCTCCCCTTCCGCAAGTGCGAAAACACCAGCAAACCAGCACTACAGATTTCCAAAAATCACTCCAACTTCCCGTCAACCATCCGAAATAAATTCCGAGCCCCTCGGGGCCACAACCAAACATACCAACACACCCCATAGCATTATTCCAACTTAGTCGAGCCCTCGAAACACCAAAAACAACACGAAAACACCAAGTTTTCATCAAATTCAAGCCTAAGAATTTTGAAACTCCTAAAATTTGCCAACTACGCCGAAACCAACCAAAACACCTCCGATTAACCGGAAATTTTTCAGACATATCCAAAATGACATTACGAAACTGCTCAAATGGTCGGAATTCCATTCCGACCCCGATAGCCTATTTTCCACAGCCGACCGGAAATCGTCAAAAACTAACTTTCACCAATTCAAGCCTAATTCTACACCGGACATCACAAAAATATTCTGAACACACTCCTAATTCCCAAATCACCAAACGAAGCTAGTCGAGCCATAAAATCCACATTCTGAGGTCGTTTACCAATAAGTCAACTATCATTTGACTTTCTCAACTATTAGGCTACTTTAAAAGGCTAAATGTCTAAACTCTCACCATAAACACTACGGATCCAAACCAACTAATCCAACACATCAAAAAAACAAGATAGCCATATATAACAAATGCAGAAATAGGGGAAATGGGGTAAATCTCACGGAACGACCGGTCGGATCGTTACATTACAAAAATAAGTGACTAAAATACTTTAATAAGCATAACATATGAACTCAGATTTCTTTTCATTATTTACCTACGGGCTTTGGTTTACCTAGGTTCCTAAAATAATCAAATCGTAATAGAAATAGTCAATGACAACGTTAGTATCGCATATATTCAAAGAATAAACAATTAATTTTAATTAGCTAAGAGCGAGAAAGGAAAGGCAACGTGACTCAAAATTGGGCCAATGAAAATGAAGGCCCAGTAGACTTTAAACAGTGACAGACTTTGCTTAAGTGGAGGTGTACTAGACTTGAATTGGTCTTGTATACGCCAAAAATCGAAGAGCCTAATTTTATGATCATTATGGCACTCCATAGCCCGTCTTCAGAAGGCTCGAAGCAATTCGAGTTTTGACATCAAGGAAGCATGTCAAGTATTCTCCATGCTCGACCTCGAGGCGGTGTAAATCGAAGACCATCATGGAAAGGTGGGAAATTCCCAAAAGGCACATGGTTAAAGCTGACCAAGTCCGCAAAAATAGTACAAGTCTGTACCGTGACATTAAATGGTTGTACAAGCCATTTAGCTTTGTAATAATTACCCATATACTATGTTGGGATTCCCCCTCTTATATAAAGCGGACCCTTGTCATTTTGTAATATAGAGGATATTCAATACAAGAATAAGAAAATTCTCTGCTCTTTAACTAAAACATTCTCTACATTTGTTCCATTGATTTATTGCCTTTCATTTATTATGTCCATTAATTGTTATTCATTTATTGCTCATTATTGATCATAAAGAGGCCATATTTGAGGTTCAATATTGTTGTATCATCTTCTGTCGCCCTCTGTCAAGCCCTCGAGCTCGAGGCCCTATTTGACCAAGCTCAAGACCTTGTCTCATAACTGCTCGGTTCGCACAATTCATTATCCTTTTCTCTTATCTCATTTTTCTTAACTCTCACTTAGCATCTATGAATACACATGAAAACAACGGTCCTGAGGATCATGGTGAGAACGACGTAAATGCTTCAGGTGTCGGTGTACCACCGCAAAACCCTGAAGGGGCACCGGTGCAAATCCCCGTTGATGAACGCTCACGCATGCTCAACATGTCGATGTAAGCTCTCACACATACTGAAGTATGTGCGAAGGAGACCAGAATGAAGCATAGAGATCCCCGCTCAAAAAGAAAGATAAGTTATCCTTCATGTCATTTTTGAGATGTTGCAAGCACAATAAGTGGTTATGGCTCAGCTACATAGCCATCAGAGAACTCCAAGTAGAGCACCACAAGAAACAGCTCCTCGAGTTGAACAGGCACAAGAAAGGTCGAGCAATAATGGGTTAGCATCCGACCCCGCTATTATTAAGATGCTCGAGGACCTCATAAAGAGGATTGAATCAGACGAAAAGAAGATAGAAGCTAAAGACAAAAAGGTGGAGACATATAACTCGAGGGTCGATCAGATCTCGGGCGCACCCCCAGTTCTGAAAGGTGTGGATTCAAAAAAGTTCGTGCAAAAGCCATTCCCATCAAGTGCGGCCCCGATGCCCATCCCGAAGAAATTCAGAATGCTCGATCTCCCGAAGTACAACGGAACCTCGTACCCCAGTGAGCACATCACTTCTTACACTTTTGCTGTGAAAGGGAACGACCTAAAAGATGAAGAGATTGAATTCGTCGTATTGAAAAAATTTGGAGAAACACTGTCCAAAGGGGCCATGATGTGGTATCATAACCTGCCCCCGAACTCGATAGATTTGTTTTCCATGATGGCAGAGTCTTTTGTGAAGGCACATGCTGGTACCATCAAGATCGCTACGAGGAAGTATGATGTCTTCAAAATCAAACAGAGAGAATGAGATATTAAGGGATTTCGTATCCCGCTTCCAATTGGAACAGATGGAATTACCACCGGACTCCGATGATTGGGCAGTACAAGCCTTCACTCAGGGCTTGAATGAATGATGCTAGATAGCTTCAAAGTAGTTAAAGCAAAACTTAATCGAGTATCTCGCTATAGTTTGGGTAGATGTACACAACAGGTATCAATCAAAGATCAGAGTCGAGGATGACCAATTAGAAGCCCCCTCGGGCTCGGTGTATCTCAACAGGCTCTTAGCAAAGGAATCGAGGCTTCCATAAAGCGAGCCAAGGCCAAGCAAAGAAAGGTATCAATCGTATATAGAAAATCCGAGAAACATCGCGAGGCATAACATACCTCGAAGTGACCAAAGGATGGATCGAGGCCAGAATCCTCAGGGACTCGTGAACAAAGCAAGGTTCGACATGCACATAGGGCCGGTAGAGGCACCCCTTCTATCTGAGTACAACTTCAGCATTGATGTTTCAGACATTGTATCAGCCATGGGTAAAATTAAGGACACTAGGTGCCCAAGACCCGTACTATCGGTTTTTTCACAAAGGAACCCTAATTTGATATGTGAATATCACGGTACCCGCGGTCATAAGACCGAGGATTGCAAACAGCTTCGAGAAGAGGTATCCCGACTAAATAGCAAAGGGCACCTTCGAGAGTTCCTCAGTGACCGAGCTAAAAACCAATTTCGGGAAAGAGAGGCAAACAGGAAAAATGAAATAGAAGAACCACAGCACGTCATCCACATGATTATTGGAGGAGTCGACGTCCCTCAGGGACCCATTTTCAAGCAAACAAAAGTATGCATCACTAGGGAAAAGCAAACTCGGAGCTACATAACTAAAGATGTTCTTTCATTCAGCGAAGAGGACATTGAGACCTTGTCTCAACCTCTTTATGATGCACTGGTAATTTATTTTCTTTTGAATAAATTTCAGGTTAAACGTGTGCTCGTGGATCCAGGTAGCTCGGCCAATATAATTAGGTCGAGGGTGGTAGAGCAACTCAGATTGCTCGACCAGATCAAGCCTACCTCCCCAGACCTCAACAGATTCAACATGGCGAGCGAGACAACGTAAGGGGAAATCATCCTCCCAGTGTGGCCGGGACAATTCAAAATAGCAAGTTTCATGTCATCAAAGGTGACATGAGATACAATGCATTGCTTGGAAGGGCATGGATTCATAGTATGAGGTCGGTGCCATCAACCCTTCATCAAATGATGAAGTTTCCTACGAAGGATGGATTAAAAATAGTGTACAGAGAGCAGCACGCATCAAAAGAAATGTTTGCAGTGCACGATGTGGCACCGACACCAACACCTTCTATATCGAAGGAGCCAAAAAAATCAAACAACCGAGTAGAAATCACAAACTGTATCCTCGGATGAATGAACAAAGGACCGTGTCGCGTCCTCGGAATGAGTAATTGAAGCATATCGAGGCTTGAACGCCACCACAGCTAAGGTACAATCCTCTCTCTCTTTCCTTCACATTTTACACTAACATATGTGCAGGTGTTCGTTGACAGGAATCGAAGCACCCGCTAGCTCGAAGGCCTTAGGTTTTAAAGCATGCGTTGTGATCTTTTTCCCTCAAGTCGAATTTTATCCCAAATGGGTTTTAACGAGGCAACATCTATATGCTACCTAAGGAGAATTCACCAAGTATTTAATGTTTCTTTTACCTCAAATACTAAGGAGCATCCCCCGAGAGATCATCTCCTCGAAGAAACTAAAATATGCCATAGAGGGTCTCAACAGGAGAACGATATATAGGACCGGTCGAATGAACCGTATCCACATAGAATAATCAAACCCTCGATGGTGAAAAAATGTATACTTGTACCAAGTAATCAAAGGAGAACCTTTTATCATCAAAACACTTCATGCGTCAAAGAAGTTTGCTATTTTCACAAGAAACGGCCCCAGGGCTGGAAATTTCTCGGGCACTCGGGAACTGACACCGAAAACTCTAAGCCGTAAGACCTCAGGGACGGTAACTTCGAGCTCATAATCCCTCCATGAGGCACCAATATAAGCCCTACATGAAGCAATATCGCATCTGTAAGACCTCAACAAGGCATGCTCAAACTTGTAAGCCCTAAATGAGGCAACGTCAAATTTGTAAGACTTTAAAAAAGGAATAACCCCGACTCGGGGACTGTCCTCGACAATTGGCTCATCGAGCTATCTAACTTGAAACCGTAAGACCTTAATCTAGAAACTTCAAGTTCATAATCCCTCCATGATGCTCCAATGTAAGCCCTCCATGAGGCAATATCAGCAATGTAAGCCCTCCACGAGGCAATATCAACAACATAAGCCCTCCATGAGGCAATATCAGCAATGTAAGCCCTCCACGAGGCAATATCAACAACATAAGCCCTCCATGAGGCAATATCAGCAATGTAAGCCCTCCACGAGGCAATATCAACAACATAAGCCCTCCATGAGGCAATATCAACAGTATAAGCTCTCCATCAGGCAATATCAACAATCTAAGACCTCCATGAGGCAACATCAAGTTTATAAGACCTCAATAAGACAACACCAAAATTTGTTTTTTGCTATTTTCACAAAGAACGGCTCCAAAGCCTAAAACTTTTGATGTATCGGGGACTGTCATCGACAGTCACCCCATTGAGTCATCAAGAACTCGAAGCCATATGACCCTAGGGCCGGCAACTTCGAGCTCATAAGCCTTCCATGAGGCACCAATGTAAGCCCTCCACGAGGCAACGTCAATACTATAACACCTCAAGCAAGGCATGACTCGTAAGACCTCCACGAGGCAATATTAAATTTGTAAGACCTCAAGCAAGGCATGTACAAATTTGTAAGACCTTAAAAAAGCATAATCTCGATATCAAAGTCAAGGCTATATATTTGAACTTGTAAGACCCCTAAAAAGGCTTACCCTCGATATAGACGTTGAGGCTATCTCACTCGGGACTAAAAGGCTACGGCCAAATACAATGACCACCGTTATAAGGCTCCAACCAAACCAACACGACTCGGAGATGTCCGACCGTCGCTATAATTAAGTTTGTACTGACCCAATGCGTAAGAGCCCAAGCGCCAGCCATATTAGTGGCCGTACCGACCCAATGCGTAAGAGCCCAAGCGCCAGCCATATTAGTGGTTGTACCGACCCAATGCGTAAGAGCCCAAGAGCCAGCTATATCAAAGGTCGTACCGACTCAATGCGTAAGAGCCCAAGCGCCAGCTATATCACAGGTTGTACCGGCCCAATGCGTAAGAGCCTAAAGAGCCTCAGGGCCGATATAAAAAACCTAAGGGTCGATGAGCTCGAGTCGAAACCCGACTCGAAGACTGAGCCCTAAGTGGTTAACTAAAGCACCTAAGGGCCAAACGCGTAAAAGCCCACGGGCCAGCCTAAAAAGCCTCAAGGCTAATTTATAACCCCAAGGGTTTCATTTCGAAGTCCAATTCATCGGGCTAATTCTCGATAAGCATCAGAATTCAAAACAAAAAGAGAGACAGACACAAGCTAATCAGAAATACCAAAGAATTTTTTATATATATGTGTATTACAAATATACATTTACAATGCTCCTACGAGAGTTTTTACAAAGGACAAGAAAGAAAAACCTAGTCTGCTCTAGGGACCAGCCTCCTCGACGGCCTTCAAATATCAGCATCGGCACTAGAAGAAAGGAAAAACTTGGCGTCGATCTCATACGCCTTGGCATGATTTATCTCTTCCGAGAGATCAAAGCCCCTAACATGAATCTCTTCGAGGGTCTCCCTCCGAGACCTGCATCGAGCATACTCATTGCCCCTCCTCTCTCTATCAAAGGCTCCCCCAGCTCAGTCCGAGCATCAGCAACATCTTTTAAATAAACAGCCACTTTCTTATCGGCCTTTTCTCGAACTTCTTCAGCTTCAGCCCGGGCGTCCACAACCTCAGCCTTCATCTTCAAAAGATCAGTCTCGAGCTTGGCAATCCTGCTCATCTGAATTGAGCTACTTTCTCGAGCATTGTAAAGTTGTACCTCGAGGGCAAAATCCTTGGCCAAAGCATTCCTTTGGTTCGTAGCATGAACACTTATTTAAGCCTTCAACGCATTGCATTCGGAATTGACCTGTCTGAATTTGCCCCAAAGTCATTCCAATGCTTCCGTTTTTCTCTGCAACTTAACCACTGAAACATTAGTTCTCGAAGACGGAGAAGGAAGCATGTACTCCCTCAAGATAAGGATTACCTATTCCTCGAAATTGCCTTCGTAGTCTCGACTTTGATGCATATCCGATCGAAGATATATCAAGTCTTTTGTTTTCTTATTGCAAAGAAGCCTGAGAGATTTCTCCTTTCCCGAAGCTTCTCACAACTTGGTCTCATAACGGAGCAACTCAAACTTGAGTTTGCTAAAGGCCTATGAAAGAAGCTTCAGTTCAAAAGATGAAAATACAAAGCCTAGAAGCCAACAAAGTCAACCAAAACTCACCATGGATCAGAGCCGCTGAGCCTACTCAAAAGTTGAGCGTGCATCTACTGGCCTGGTCCCAACGGCCCTAGTTGAACCACTCTCGATGGGGATATGATCGCTCAAGACCCCACTTGATTTAGGTATCCCTTGGCCTCGAGCGTCCCTTGAAGTACCTTCGAGGGGGGAGGCAGACGGTGGTGAAAGACTCTTGATCCTTCCCTCTCGTGGAACCTCTCCCTCGAGGCTAGAGGTCTCAGGCCCAGCAAGATCGGCAACCTCGGGAGGGCCCCTGGTTCAAACCATAGATGAAAAACCATCCTCCCGAGGAGAGTTGATGTCTACAGAATAACCAACGTATATAAGGTCCTCTTCAGCGGCGACATCCCCTTTGTGTCTCCGCGCAGGCTCCGCCTCATTGAAAATGTCCTCATCCATCGAGGACCATTTCTGCTTATTATCCTCCCTCGGCCCTAAAGCCGACGGTCCTTCCCCCTCCTCGAAGGGGCACAATCTCACCTCGGAAAATATACCAACGCATGTGGTAACGGAGTTAATACACATAAGGAAAAGCATTCCTTGAAAGGCAATCACATGGCACATACCGTGGTGCTTTGCTGCCCACCTTCCCTTCAACAAATCCTACCACTTGCGTTCATCATAGGAAGAAGAAGCTGCCAGCCTCCGAGTCTAGTCTGTAAGATCGGGGATCTCTTCCGGCATCCACGGGACCGCTGGGGAAAAGAAAATCAAACATCCTTATAAAGAATCGAGAGAAAAGATCACTAAGGTGCGACATAGTACTTACGTTTAAAGTTCCATTTTTCGGGGAACGGCATGAACTCTGCAGGAATGATTTTGACGGTCCTCACTCGGACAAACGGAATCATCCATCCTCGGTTCCGGTCCTCATCATCACTGGAAATAAAATGCTTGGTGGATCAGCATCGTAACACAATCAGGCCTCGACAACGCTGAGGCCGATATAATCTGATAAGGTGGCTAAGAGTAAACTCGAGCTCAGCCTTTTTAGTAAAGTACGTTATCATCAAAACTATCAGAAGGACGGATGAATTTGAGCCAGAGTGACTCGATAACTTTTGCAAAATTCGAGCACAAGGCGGCCGAGGGGCCCCAATGTAAATGGGTACGTATAGACGTTCCGGAATCCCTCTACGTAGGCCATGATATTCTCTTCTCGGGAAGGTATCTGCAGCATCACATTTTCTCCACATCCGCATTCTCTCCTCACAGCCTCGAAGTGGTTCTCCTCTATCGATCGAATAAACCTCGACGCATGCTCTCAATGGCCCAGAGCATCGAAGGGTTTCTCTAATGCAAAGTCTTTCTTCAAAGCAAAATAGCTCGAGGTTAACTCGCCATATGCCGGCAGTGTACCACTTGCCGGGCAAGAAGCAGAGGTAAGGTTTCCCTCTTCTTGGTGAACAGATTTGGGCACGGAAACCATAACTATTTGAATGAAGATAAAGAGGAAGAAAACTTAAGCAGTTTCGCAAGATGAGAAAGGGAAGAGAACTTTAAAGAGAAAACTAGTTTTTCAAGCTACAAGACCTAAACTGAGAAGCGAGCATATATATAGAACAAATGGCGACTATTCATCTACTTTGAGGATCATTTAATTCTGAAAAAGTTATTGTAACTTCTGGGGAAGTGTACCGGCGGGGCCACCTCGGTCACTTCACTGTCATGTCATATAAATGCGCTGTCATACATTCGAGAGATCATAACCCCCATACCGATCTAGCCTCAAAAGGTGTACGATCTCGAGGGTCTCTATAGCTGCAAGTACGGGTTCCAAAGAGCTAAAGTCAAAGCTTGAAGGTCGACTTTTTCATAAGCATTGCAGGGCAAAGTTTGAAAGATATGAAACGAAGAGATCTTTTTCATTCCAAAAAATGTATTTACAAGGGTATTTTACAAAGCTCCCCTGAGGATCCCATGTACAAAAAGGGAAAAAGCAAAACAGTAGGTAAATCTACTCTTCGCCTTCACTACTTCCCGAGGCGCTTCCAGAGCCCTCATCCGAAGTAGTTGAAATTGCCGATTCTTCCTCCAAGGCTCTGGCTTCATCAATCTCGGCTGAGAGATCGACACCTTTAGCGCTCTCTTCCTCGAAGGCTTGCCTCCTGGCTTGCAAGAGAGCATGAGAAACTGCCCGAGCCAGTTTTAGCTCGGCCTTCTAGGATATCTCCCTGGCCCGATCATTTGCGACGGCAGCATCTCTTTCGTATGAAGAGACAAATTCACCGGCCTCAGACTTGGCCGTAGATAATGCATCAGCCTCCTCCTGAGCATCTCGAAGAAGGTCCTGAATCGAGGATAGATTCTCCCGAAGCATGTCCCTCTCCGAATCCACGACATCATTCGGCTGCGCCAGCTCAAGGATTTCGGCGTCCTTGGCCACAACATCCTCTCGGAACTGCCCCACTAGGGCATCCTTCTGCCTAATCTGAAAGATGCAGAAGATAACCTAATTAGCACCAAGTATGACAATTAAAGATAAGATTATGGGTATGAGAGAACCCTGCTCGATGAAGTCGGCCCTCTCTTGGAGCGCTCTCTCTGAGCCTACCTGGAGGTTGATCAATTTCTCCTCTTTTCGGGCACATAGAGCCTCCAGCTCATTTGACTCCGACATAAGCTTCTCGAGCTCCTCTCCAAGATGATTCAAATCATCTTGCATCTTAGAGAAGGCTTGGTCATACAACTTCTTGACCTACAGCACAAAGGAAGAAAGTTAGAAAATCAAGAGTAAAAATATGAAGCATAGAATATTATATCAAGAAGATAACCTGCTTTTGAAGCCTTTCGGCATCCTCGAGAGCAATGGGGGCATCGATATCAGTCTCCTCCTCAAAGCCTTAAAAGTAATCTTTGAATGCATCATCCTCTCCCTGAGAGGTCCCCAAACTTGGGGCATTCCTTTCCTATGCATCTCGTATCACCCCTAGAGAAAATGACGGGCCCGATTGAAATCTGCCTACAACATCAACCTCCATCAGGGCTTCCTCTCGCCCCCGAAGAATTTCAGAAACTGGCCCTTCGAACTCACCGATGCGGACTGTACCATGCCCGACGAGCGGCTTGGGGACTACACCCGAACCCTCCTCGAGGGTCTCCTCAGCACAAGGCGGGTCCGCATCGGCTGCCTCCGACTCAGCAGACGTCTATCCAGCAATTCTCGAAGCATCAACACTTTATTTTGCCCTTTGTAACAAAAGGGAAGTATTATCATCTTCTTCCTCGGCACGCAGGCTCTCAGCAGCTATCGAGGATAGGACCGTAGCGTCGGTCTTAAGCTTCTGAGCCTTTTCTTTCTTGGATTTTGGAGACTCCGCTGGTGTCTCCTTATTCCTTTTCTTGTCCTTGGTGGTTTTCGAAGCCTCATCGTCACCAGGAGGGGGCGGTCTCATCGACATACCTTCCCTAAGGCCTGCACAGGCATGATGTATCAAACTCACTGCCATAGAGAATACTTACAAAGAATGAAGAATGACAACAATGAAAGCGTACCGTGGTTCTTGGCCTGCCACGGCGTTTTAGCCAAATCTCACCAGACGCGTTTGTTGTATGAAAAAATGGAGTCCAAAAGTTTTATCCATCCCGGAAGGTCCTGGCCCGCGTAGGGGAACCAAACGGTGGCTACACAATCATAAGAAAATCAATCAAAAGAGAAGGAGGTGAGATGAGAAGAAGAAAAAGAGGTGGTAAAACATACTCGATATGGGGATACTTACGATTCATGTTCCATTCCTTCGGGAACGGTATTCTATCAGCGGGGATGATGTCTGAGGTTCTGACTCTAACAAATTGGCTCATCCATCTCCGGTCTTTGTCCTCGTCGATGCAGGCAAAGAACGCCTTGGCAGATTGATGGTGTAGTTTGATTAAACCCCCTCGGAAGAGACAGGGGCTATACTATCTGATCAAGTGATCGAGGGTGAAAGTCATCCCCTCGATCATGCGGATATATTGAATCATATATACAATCCTCTAGAAAGAAGGATAAATCTGATCGAGTGTCACTCGGTATTGACGAAAAAAGTCCAGAATCACCGGGTCTATCGGTGGAGAAGAAGAATCTACGGGCCTAAAGTGAAAGGGTATGTATATACGCTGAGAAAGCCAGCTTTATGCGTGAAATATGCTTTCTTCGACTGTGGGGATTTCTAATTGAGTCGCCTCCCCCAAACGACACTCTAGGTTTACCCTCTCTGCATCGGTCACTACACTTATATACCGAGACTTGGGCTCGTATCGGCCCGATGTAGAAAGGGGTTTTTCGATGGTAAAATCGGAGACGATGACGAGGGGATCAGGGATTGACTGCTCGATGCTAGGAGGAGTTTTGATTTGCCCTTAAATGGGCGTGATGAAGAAGTGGCTCCCTCTTTTTGAGGTACCGTTTTGGAGTTTTTGCCATAATTGCAATTGAGTTTTAAAGAAAGAAGATGAAGAAGCAAGTGCAGAAAGAGGGTTAAAGTAGAAAACATTTAGTAAAATTTTGAAGACTTGAGGATGTTGTAAAATTGTGAAAGGCAAACGATTGAAGTATTTATAGAAGCCATTTGGGCATGTTTGAAGAGGAAAGGTCGAACCAATAGCGGTACGTGGGCTTCTCGAGAATCGTGTTGATAGTGACCTCTGCGCAGCCTTTATGTCACGTCATTTAATGTTCTGATGAGGCTGACGTCATAATAGGGATATCGAAGAGGCAAGAATTTAAGACCTTTTCTTATCACTTTATTCTAAGAAATGCGGGGACTATCTGTATACGGCTAAACTCGTAGAGCCCAATTTTATGATCATTATGACACTCCATAGCCCGTCTTTAGAAGGCTCGAAGCAGTTCAAGTTTTGACATCGAGGAAGCATGTCGAGGATGCTCCACGCTCGACGTCGAGTAGGTGTAAATTGAAGACCATCATGGAAATGCGAGAAATTCCCAAAAGGCACATGGTTAAAGCTGACCAAGTCCGCAAAAATAATACAAGTCTGTATCGTGACATTAAATGGTTGTACCGGCCGTTTATCTTTTTAATAGCATGTACTATGTTGGGATTCCTTCGCTTATATAAAGGGGACCCTTGTCATTTTGTAATAAGGAGGATATTCAATACAAGAACAAGAACATTCTCTGCTCTCTAACTAAAACATTATCTACAATTGTTCCATTGATTTATTGTCTTTCATTTATTGTGTTCATTAATTGTTCTTCAATTTTTGCTCATTATTGATCATAAAGATGTCATCTTCGAGTCCTTCAATACTATTGTATCTTCTTCGACCGCTCTCTGTCAAGTCCTTGAGCTCGACCTCGAGGCCCTATTTCGACCAAGCTCGAGACCCCGTCTCTTAACTGCTCGGTTCGCACAATTCCATTATCCCTTGGTCTTATCTCATTTTTCTTAACTCTCACTTAGCATATATTTCCTAAACAACTATTACTAAAATAAATCACGTATTTTTAGAACCACAAAATCAGATATAATTGCAATTACCATTTTCACGATAAACAGGTCCTGAATTCCAAAAAATGTCGGCATGCCAAAATTAAAAAATGCATACGAAGAAAATAGAGAAGAAACATTAGTGATGCCATATGAGGGCCAATAGTAATAACTTTGTAACAAATAGATATTATTAAGGAATACAGTGAGGTTAACAAAATAAAATTATAACAAATAGACATGACTAGAGTGAAGACCAATTTTTGTTTGCATTAATCCTAAGAGGATTAGTGAGAGTCAAAGGCCATGATCTAGGGATAAAACCTTATTCATGAACAAGGTACCCTTTAAATCCCTGGCACTTCAGAGTTTATAAGAGTCTCACGGACCCTGAGTAGTGCACATGTCAAAGAGGGCATCTCAATCCACAAACTAGGTCCCACCCCAAATAACCTTAGTCACTCACATTGACTCTTCCTCAAAAGTTTAGATACAAACGATATACTCACTTAATAGTTAGCATGAAAGCAACAGAGAACAAAAGGGGTTCAAAATACACAGAGTTTACGAGCTATAGGGAATGAACACTCGGAGTTACATCATTAACTTCAAAGTCAGAACCCAAACAAAGACGCAAACTACTACAAACACTTGTAATACCAGCGACTATTCTCATAACACTTAAAGAGACCATCACAAAAATGTAAAGCAAGAGAATTCAAGCTTTGGGTAAGCTAATTCAAGATCAAGTTATCTAGTTGAGCGACCTGAGCATGGTGAATGATAGGAAGAGATGCAGGCACTGCTTAGTTTTAATGGACTTAACATTTTAAGACCTTTATTTGAGTATACAATATATTAGCAGTTATTGTAGTAGGATTCAGAGCAGTTAAAAGTGAACATGTACATGATTAAGACTAGAATGTCTCAATCTCATTCTTGACAAAATAGTTCAAATGCAACACATAGCAGTAGAGGCATGAAACTCCTTCAGATGAAACATGCAAAGATTCACAAGTACTTACTAAACAAGAACAACATAGAGGCTAACAGAAATAAACTCAAACCTAGACACAATGAGATTTCTAAAGAATTACATGATTACAGGACATTTTAGAAAAGCATATAGCATGAGAACCAAGATAATGGATTCATTATATGGGTTCGGATTATACAACAGGTTAGCATTGAATCCTTGAGAGTGCATAACATGCATGGTCTCAACCCATGAATAGGTTAAGTGTGTGACATGGGTACCATGATGAAGATCATTTTAGATACATTAACAGGTGGTGTTACATTGACAACCCAAGAATCAATATAGCATAGATGTAGCAGACGTAAGTTCTCAACAGAACATCAAGGAACATCTAAGGGCACAACTCAATTAAGTTGATTACACATAAAAAAAATTCAAAGAGTCATCAAAGTCTCTTAGTTAATTGCAGTAGTTCAGTAGGTATTAGATTATTAATTTTAAGAGGCACTTACTGGTGCAGTTTATTAACACAGAATAACCAATCATACTATAACAGTCGCAAATTATCAGGAAACAATTAGCTCAAAACATTGAAGATAACATATAAGAGCAAGACATAGTAATCAATCACAAAATACTAACATATATCATGAACAAAAGATAATCAACAGAAAAAGACATTGCGAGCACAAAACAGTGCAAAATAATCGAAAGGAAGGGAGGGTCAGCGTACACTGACCTTGTACAGAGCAGCAAACAAAACAAGAACTTTGTTTAGCCATTTAGGAATCCAAGCTCAAGCTCAAATAGTGAATGAACTCGGAACCGGAGAAGGAAAGGAAAAAGTGAAAATCAGTACGGAAATCTAAAGCTTTTCTTTTCTTTCTTTCTTTCAGATTGTATTTGATTCTCTTACTTGTTGTTGGTGTTGTTTAAGAAATATAATTAAGGCTCCTATTTACAGTAGCCTTTAATGCCTTAGGGATCCAGCATATTTGAATTAGTTAGTGAAAGATGACGATGGTCGAGGTGACAAAGCAGGTAAAATCAGAAGCAGAAGAGGGAAGATTTATGTGAGAAGAGTTGACCGTTTGAAACCAAAAACCATCGGTCAAAGCTTCAATGTCTAGAGGTCATTATGTTTGACCTCTGAATATCAAATAACATTGATGAAGCATTTGAAACCTTCATACATGCCTCATATTTGAAAGAATATAAGAGAAACTCGGACGAGTTGAGGTTTCATTTAGGTCGAGGGTTTTCGAATTGGGGATTTTGAATCTCAATGATGAAAGAGGAAAGAAAACAACATGATTCGCAGCATAGGGACAAGATGGAGTATTTGGGGTTTGATTTTGTTGACCTTGCACGAATTTATGCAAGGTCTTATGACTGATGGAGGTTGAGCAGATAAGAGAAAGGAGAGAGTTTTGAGAAAGGTTTGATTTTGGTATGTTTAAAGTGGGTGGATGGAGGGGAGCCATCGGAGCATTGTGATTACCGGCTCGGATATTTTGGAGATAAAAATGTTTATTAAGAAAAAAGGATGGCCGTTAGATTTTCTTTAATCCAACGGTAGAGATAAATCATCGATAGGCATTTTGAACATAATGGAAAAAATTGGTTTAATCATGGGTTGTTGATCATTTAAATCAACCATCCTGATGAGATGTGTTTTTTGGGTGAGTGTTTGAAAGCGGTGATGTGGCACAATTTCACTGGCTTTTAGGGGTTTGGGCAGATTGCCAAAGTGAAATAAAGGGGGTAATTTCGGACCCGGTCAAATGGATTTGGGATGGTATTTGGGGCTGACTTTGATTTAATAACTAGCCATATTGCATCTAATTGAGCATTTGCAATTGTAGCCTTTTAGTCCTTCGACCCCTTTAAAATTAATTTAATTAAATTTAATTAATTTTAATAAAATGTGATAAAAATATAATCATTAAATACGCTACAAATTACTGTAATTAATTAATTATATATTAAAATAATTTACTTACCCAAATTATGAAGTTAATTTCGAATTATTTAAATTATAAGCGAGTTAAATAAAAATTAAGGATTAATTTATTATATTAATTATAAAACTTGGGTACCAAAAATATAGAAGTTATTTCAATAATTTCAAAATAGTTAGGGTAATATATTTTATAAATATTTAATACCAAATTATTAATCTAACATTATTACTTACTAATTTTCTATTATATTAAAAATAGGCATTATTTATTAAAAAATATTTTCAGCACATTTATTACTAATCATTAAGTACAAATATATTAATTTCAAAAGAGAGGGTCAAAGTTTGACATCCTTTTGTATTCAGTTAGAGCTCATGACTATGTGCTACGTAGTTCTAGTGAGATGTTTGAGTAATCCCATTTTTGGCTGATGTTAACTCTATTTATGCTTTCATATTTAATTATTCCTTATTATATCGTATTTTGTTGATTTCATGTTATTATGTGACTGACTAACCTAATTTTAGAGACTAGGCGCCATCACAAACTCCATGGTGTAATTTGGGCTGTGACATAGATTGACCTCATACCCACACTAGAGATTAATGAATTGCAAAAAGACTGTATAAATGAAATTTGAACCCAAGTATTGGACCATAATTAGGGGTGACAAATGGGCAGGTTGGGCTGAACTTGGGCAGGTCAAGATGGGTTAGGTCAATAAATGTGTCATTGCCTAACCCAACCCAAAGTGTATTTGGGCTAAGATGGGCTGGATCAAGATGGGCTAAACAATGGGTCATAGCCCAACCACCCAACTTGACCCATGTTCATCTTGCAAAAAAATACCTTTTTACTATAAAATGTGTAAGTTGAAAAATATTTTGCGAGGGGAGGGGGGGTTGAGATGGGTGGGTGGTGCAGGAAAATAAAAATAAATAGAAAATTAAAAATACAAGAAAAAGGTAAAAAAAAAATTGAGGGGATTTGCGCGAGGGGGAGGCGGCTTAAGGGGTAGGGTGGGTGGTGCAAAAAAAATTAAAAATTAAAAATACAAAAAAAGAATTGA
>ML422821.1:46436-59305 GCA_005239525.1 Nicotiana knightiana | reverse complement strand
GGGGGGTTGGTGGTGGTAGGGGGTAGGGGTGGGTGGGTGTGCAGAAAATTGAATATACAAAAAGATAATGAAATTTAGGCAATTAAGTAAATTTCTAAATAAGTTGGGTTGAGATCTCTTTGTTTTAGGTGAATTTCAGGGGTTGTATTTGGGTTTCTTAATGGGTCAGAATGTGCTATAAAAAATAATGGGTTAACTTGAGCTCAGCCCAAATAGACCATGAGCAAAAATATTTGTAGCCCGACCCATTAATTTCTAGACGGATTGGGCGGGTTTGGGCTCAAATTGCCACCCCTAACCATAATTTACTAATTTCAGCAGTAGACTCATTGGTGAAAAACATTCAGGATCTCACTGCCACTGCTATATATGTTCAGGTTCGTAACTTAATACTCTCTTTAACAAACAACTTTCTCCCTCCATCCCAATCTAGGTGGTGTTCTTTGACTAGACATGAAATTTTGAGAAAGAATTTTTTTTTTTTTAAATTTTGTGATCTAAAATAAGTCTTAGTCATTTGTGTAACAATAATCATCTTATTAAGGGTAAAATAAAAATTTTAAAGTTAAATTATCTCTAAATAAATAAGTAATATATTCTTTTCCGGACAAATTTAAAAGAAAAGTATTACATATAAATTAAGACAAAGGGAGTAATAAATTAGCAACCCTCTAGTTTCCAAAGTGAATTTCTGTTGTGAAGGAAATTTAAAAAAAAAAATTGTTTCTATACAATATTTGAAGTTTATTTACCATAATTATCCTAAATTTGTATGTTACTGACCTAATTGTGTTTTCTTATAGTTTATATACAATTCATTATTAGTGCCATAAAATAGGGGATTCAGTTACATATTTTTCCTTTTTTTCTCTCCTCTCCTCTTTCCCAATTCTCTACTACTTCTCTCAATATACAATCCATTATTAATGCCTTAAATTAGGAATTTAGTTACACCCTTTTTTTCTCTTCCTCTCCCCATTCCCTATTTACTGTCGTCTCTCTCCACAAAAAAGCGTGGAGAATTGAATATTGAATACCGGACGCACAACTCCGTGAAACTCAAAATTTAAGTAAAATGTCCAATGCCTCTACCTCCGTCGATATAGCACCAACACCAGTAGCAATAGAAACTCGATGATGATAAATTTGTGTGGTTCAATAGCATACAAATTAAAAATAAAAATTGACAACAACATATAAACTAAAATAAATTTTATACAACTAATTATATAGTAAATAACGTATTTATAACTTAGCTACAACTTTCAGACATCATTTTTACCCAGTTAACTACAACCACAACATCATACAACTAAAATACAATTTGCATACAAATTTTACGCAACATGTATTTTGTATGTAGTTTTGCATATAATTTGTGTGTGGTTTGTTCTTTGTCCTCTCTGAAACTCAAATAAAAACTTTCCCATTTAATACAATATTGATACATATCAAAAACTTTATGTAAAAAGATAGTATTTATAATTTAAATACAAATTTTATACAATAATTCATACATTATATAAATTTTTTTCAATTTTCATACAATATTCAAATAAAAAAATATATAACTAAAACAAATATAGTTCAATAATATTAGTGTTTGTATGATATCATTTTATCTATAGATTTATATTACTATATACATCTCTTTCTTTTATCTTGGTTTCGGTTTTCTACATATCTTATATTGTTATTACTTGCAATCAATGTTTCTTTCATCTTTTCTTTAGCTAAGGGTCTATCGGAAACAACTTATCTGCGCTTCCAGGGTAGGGGTAAGGCTGCGTACATCCTACCCTCCCTAGACCCCACTTGTGAGAATACACTGGTTATTCTTATTGTTGTTGTATAACATAATACAACTTAAGTACAATTTGCATACAACTTTAATATAATTTTTATGTATATTGAATATCATGTGTTCTTCTTCTTCTTCTTCTTCTTCTTCTTCTTCTTCTTCTTCTTCTTCTTCTTCTTCTTCTTCTTCTTCGAGTTTCAATATGATATCCATCCCAAATCAACTCTAAAAATCACCAAACACCCTCAAAATTGAGATATAAACTCCAAATAATATTTGCAATAACACCCAACCCAAACAAATATTTCAAAAATCCAAATTTAAATTCAAAGCTTCTAAACTTTTAAATGGTTGTCAGTGGAGAGTTAAACACCTTCAAAATTTATTGAGTGATAAATTCAATTCGAACACCAAGTGTGCAATATGAAATGAAAATGCTAAGTTAAACTCTATAGTAAAATCATTGAAATCTATTGATGAATTCCCTGGGAAAAAAAGATAAAGTAGAAGAGAAAAGTGAGAAAAATAGAGAAAATCGATGGAAGAAAAAAAGGGTTGGAGAAAGAACGGAGAATGAGAGGGGGGGGGAGGGAATAACTAATATTCTCTATTCAATTTCTAACATAAAGGGAACTTATTAATACTAATTTGTATATAATTGGTAAATTGTATATCAACTTGTAATTAAGTTCCCTAAACAGTAAGGGTAAATAAATTTCTAATGTAGTACATATAGATAAAAAACAATAAAAAAAAAAAAGAGGAAGTAGATAAAAGACATAAAAAAAATTCTACAACGGACTTTTATTGAATTACAACAACAACAACAACAACAAATGCAGTATTATCCCACACTGTGGGATCTGGAGAGGATAGTGTATATGCATACATTGCTCGTACCTTGTGAGGATAGAGAAGCAATTTCCAATAGACATTCGGCTTAGGAAAGCATAAGCACCACATTAATGAAAATATAGACAAGAAAGTAAAGTGCCAAAAAGTCATGTAAAAGCAGAATAAGAACATCAAGACAGTAATGTGATCAACAATGAAAGAAAATAACGGTTAGTCATAAAAACCTACTACCAACAGAAAGAGAGACTACATCTCAATACTACTGTTATTGAACACTCGAGACTACCTACTCTACTACCCTAATCATTGGCCTCCATACCTTTCTATCAAGGGTCATGTCCTCGTTCAGCTGAATATGCGGCATGTCTTACCTAATCACATCTCCCTACCTCTTCTCTTGCCTAATATAGCGACCCGACTGGTCTTTTTGAGCAATTGTGTCCAGTTCGGCAGTTTGAGGTCACGAGTAACTTCATATGGTGTATTATGACTTGCGTGCATTATCGGTTCGGGTTTTTGAGAGGTTCGGAAAGGATTTTTAGGAGTGACTCCCATTTGAGAAGCTCGAAGTTGATGGAATTGACCAAGATTTGACTTTTGAGTATTTAACCTCGGACCAGAGTTTGGATGATTTTGGTAGGTCCGGATGGTGATTTTGGACTTGGACTCATGCCCAAAATTTCAGTTGGATGATTCTAAAAGCTTTCCGCATCATCTAGAAGAAGTTGGCAATTTAAAGGTTTAGAATTTTCCTAAGTTTGACCATTGTTTGACTTTAAGGATATCAGCTTCGAATTTTTGGTTTCACAACTTGGAATGGGTCCGTTTCGTTGATTGGAACTTGTTTGCAAAATTTGGTGTCATTTGGAGTTGATTTGATATGGTTATGATGCTTGGTTGCGATTCTAGAAGTTCTTAAAGTTCATTGTGATTTTCATGTGTTTTGGCGTCCGATTCGTGGTTCTAGAGGTTATTTCGGTGTTTGATCGAGCGAGAGAGTTCATGTTATGTTTTTAGAATTGTGTGGGTGTTTGGCTTGGAGCCTCGGGGGCTCGGGTGAGTTTTGAATTAGCTTCGGAGTGTCTTGTATGAATTTTGAATGCATGTTCTCGTTTCATCGCATTTGTGATGTTTTGGTCGCAAATGCGACTAGCGCATTTGCGAGGTAGTCCTCGCAGTTGCGAACCTGGACTGCTAGGGAATGGATCGCATTTACAATAAATTATCGCTTTTATGAAGCCTGAAGAGATCGCATTTGGGAACTCTGAATCACTTTTGCGATGAAGTCCTGGTCTATCAGGGGTCGCTTTTGCGATTCTATGTGCGCATTTGCAAGCCCCATGTCGCAAATGCGATATCTTCAGGTTGCTAATAGCTGAGCATTCCGAGTTTTAGCTTCATTTTGTCATATTTTGAACCCTAGGTCCGATAATGGGCAATTTTGAGAGGAATTTCATCTACAATCATCGGGTAAGTACCTCTAATCAATTTTCAATTATATTTTGTGGTTATACCTTAGATTTAACATCAAATTCATGAGAATCTAAAGGAAAATTTGGGGAAAATTGTAAAATCTTTCTAAATGTAAAGTGATGATTTGAAGTACGAATTGGTGTCAGAATTTGATAATTTTGGTATGGTTGAACTCGTATCGGAATGGGTGTTTGGGTTTTGTAATTTTAATGGGTTCCGAGGTGCGGGCATGGGGGGTTGACTTTTTGCAAATTATATAAGGATTATAGCTTTGTTAATTGAAATTGTTTTCTCTTGCATTGTTTGATGTATTTAAGTCGTCTTTGGCTGGATTGAGCCAAGCGGTGGTGAATTGGAAATGGAAAAGCTAAATTGAGTATTGGGTTGATCGAATTGAGGTAGTGCCTTGCCTAACTTGTGGGGGGGGGGGGGGGGGGGGGGGGACTACCCCTTAGGAATTGAGTAAATTGTGATATCTTGTTATGTGAAAGCCGTACACAAGGTGACGAGTGGGTACACGGTCTAGATGTGGTATTTGACCGGTTTAGATTGCCTAGTGTCTTTCAATGCCTTTAATTGAATTGTCATAACATGTGGTATCTCATTGTCAGTCTACTCTTACATGTTTTATTTGACGTTGTTCGCACCTACTGTACTTCTTACTTGTTATTTGGCCTTATATGCCTTAGTTGAAGTTAATGTCTTCCTTATTGTCTTGTTACTTCTTAGTTGTTGAGCTTCTTCTATGTATTTGTGATTATCTTCTACCTGTCCTAATTGTTGTGATTGCATACTTAGTTATAACATACCTTACATGCTCTGTCATATTTTGTAAAGTTTGTTATATTCCTTTTGATTTTATGTGGTTCCTTTGTTGTTGTGTACTGATATGCTTGATTGTAGAAATTCTCGTAATTAGATTTATTGAACTGTTGATGTTGAGTTAAATTATTGTAAAGGGGACCGGGTTACATGTTGCAACAGGTGAAATAAGGGTGTACTGTTATGGTGAAATAAAGGTGAATTATGATATTGATATTATATGATGGGACCAGGTTGTGTGCCGCAAAATATTTTGTTTATTGTTATGATATTGATATTTTACAGTGAGATCGGGTTGCAAGCCACAACATGTGAAATAAGGGTGAATTCATAGGTGGAATAAGGGTGAATTTTGATATTGATATTATATGGTGGGATCGGGTTGCGCGCCACAACATATTTTGTGTTTTATATTCCCTATTTTTTTGCATTGTCTTCAGTTCTTTCGTACAAGACTATGAGAATTCGTATTTTCGGTTCTTCACTGTTTTCCGAGAATTAAGTTATTGTCATTGACGTATCGCCTTGCCGTCATTTCGTGAGTTCTTTTCCTAATACTATTATTCTGGTATATTGATTTTCAAGGATAAATTACTACATTGAGTCATTACCTCCTGTACTGGTGAGTTGTTAGTAATATAGTATTTTTAAATAAAAGAATTAATATTATTCCATATTGTGTGAATTTTAAGTTAAAACTCGTCGTTAATTCGGTACTTACCATTTCTAATGGTTGTCATATTTTACTTCAATTGATTTCTCAACTTAATCTCCTTAGCATGTCTAAGGATTTTATTTTACTTAAAAAGGAATTGTTATTATATTTTAATTTAATAAATTCTATATTAAATTCTGTAGCTTATCTGATGTTATTTATTTGAAAAGGTTATTTTCTTCACCCAAATGATCTCTAAAATAAACTCATTTTCTCATTGATTTCCTACTTGGTTATGAAGTTGTAGTTTTACTTTTCGATATATAAATAAAGTCTCTTGAACATCCTAATTAGCATTTGTCAGAGATATTATGTACTGAGTAGCACATGGATCTTTCAGTGCAAAGTGAGATGGAAAATGTGGGCACAAGGTACTATGTGTGTCAAAGGTTTAGAAGTTGTGATTTATGATATGAGATTACGAGAAGTGGGATTACTGAAATTGTGTATTAGAAATGACTTGATTGGTTGAATTGACATCGTTTTCCCTATTCGAGTACATTTATACTTCATTTGTACCCTAACTATGTTGATGTTTAGTTACTTGGCTATTTCTCGTTGTGATTCATGTTTCCTTTATCGTTACTACTACTTGTAATCTGATTTCTGTCTGTTATTGGTATTTATTTGATATTCCTTCCTTGTTAGCTTTATGTCATATCCTGCATAGGTTTAGATGTTCGGTGAGTGTCTTGACTTGGCCTCGTCACTACTCTATCGAGGTTAGGCTTGATACTTACAGGGTACCATTGTGATGTACTCATGCTACGCTTCTACATATTTGTTTTTGTACAGAACTAGGTATTTAGGACCAAGTTGGTTTTGAGACTTATGCTTGATGTGGCTGGAGACTTCAAGGTACACTTGCCGGGCATTCGCAGGCTCTGAAGTTACCCTCTATTGTATATATTTCCATTGTTTCCTTCTATTCTGGAACAATGGTGTATTCATTATTTAAATGTACTCCTAGAAAGGCTTATGACTTGTACTATCAGTTTTGGGATATTGTATCATGTTGAGACTATTTGTTTATTTAGAAATTTCTGGTTCATATTCAATAGCAGTTTAATAAAATCTGTTATCTTTTCGGTATGTGTTAGGCTTACCTAGTTTTAGAGACTATGTGCCATCACGACTCCTTTGAAGAGATTTTGGGTCGTGACAAGTTGGTATCAGAGCCAGGTTCATAGGTGCTACAAGTCAGAAGCAGGTTTAGTAGAGTCTTGCGGATCCGTACGGAGACGTCGGTACTTATTTTCGAGAGGCCGCAAAAACTATTAGGAAATTCCACCTCTTTAATTCCATATCGTGCGATATTGATTCAGCTCGAAGCATATATCTTATGTTCCTTTGCACCCACTCGTGTATCATATTACGCACCCGATATCAGCTATACACCGAGTGTTCGTGATGCTTTGGATAGGCTACGAAGGATCCATGGATGCTAAAACATTGTCTCAACGTGTCATCCAAACTGAGGATGCAGAGGTATTAAGAGACTATTCAGTTGTTCACATGAGGGTGCAGTGGGTTCTGGCATCTGGTTGATAAGTACGAGCTTGGGAAGGTTTATAGGTTGACTAGTCGTCGCGATCGTGGTAGGGTCACGAGGTGGATGGTTATTTGAGGATAGTTGGTGGTATTGGAGATATTCATACTATCCTACAATGCAGCGGTGGCACATGCCTCGGTCAACTCTAGGGCCAACCCTGCTATAAACCTGTGGATCCTGTCCCGCATAGTAGCAACTATGGTTGGTGCATATCTGGCCAATGAGTCAAAATGGAGAATATACTCCCGAACACTCATATTGCCCTATTTGAGGGGTAGAAACTCATCGACTCGAGCTTGTCGGATCTCCCGCGGTAAGTACTGGTCAAGGAAGGCATCTGAAAAATTCTCCCAAATAGCTGGAGGTGCATCATGTCCCCTGGACCTTTCCCATCCCTCGTACTAAGGGATGGCTATATCTCGACGTTGAAAATTTGCAAGCTCAACTACCTCTTTCTCCGTGGCATGTATAACCCGAAAGATCTTGTAAATCTTATCTATGAAATCCTGCGGGTCCTCCCTCTAATCTGTCCCTGTGAACTTTGGGGGACTCAAAGCAATAAACTCTCGGACCCTCGAACTCCCATACCCCTCAGAATATCCTGCACTAGAGGATGCCCTAGCATGTTGCTGGGTAGCTACCAACTATGTCAACAAATGCACCGCACTCCTCAAGTCCTGATCTGATGGAAGCGGAGGGGGAACTGGATGTGCGGTCTCCCTAGGAATCTCCTCAGGTGGCAGAGGAGCCGGTAATGGCTGAGTAGGGGTCTCTCCCTGGGCCTCCGATTGGGCCCGATCTACTGGGGGTACCCTGCTAGTCCCCTCACCTACTGTTGTTTCTTTCCGCTGGCTAGTCATAGTCTTCCTTGTTACCGTCATCTATGCATGCAAACGCCAACACGTAAGTTTAACTCAAATTTCCTATAACTTAGTTCTATAGCAGGATTTAGATTTGAAAGAAGGGTAACCAACCCCTAAATGCCCTGTAGTCCCCTGCTTATATAATGTAGTTCATCACACATCTATTAACAAGACCCTACTAGACACGGCTTGTAGACTCCCTAGGACAGAACTGCTTTGATACCACCTTTGTCACGCCCCGAGCTTGGGGGGCGAGACCGGCACTCGGTGCCTCATATATCCTTGCGTACCAACTTACGACTTAGGAATTTTGGACATATAATGTCATACTTTGGACAGGGGCCACATTTCTAGACAACTTGTGAAGCAAAATATAAAACTGAATAGAGACTAATGCTGACTAAATGTCAACATAAAGCTGGGCCGGCAAGGCCGTCATAACTACTATAACTGACAAGCCAACAAAATATACGTACAGGGCCTATAAGCCCAACATACTGCACTAGCTGATAGGATATGTCTACAAGCCTCTACTGATGGATGTACTGTGATCGGAATAGGGACCCGGCCTGCCCATAACCTATCTACATATATACACAAGATGTACACCAAACTTCTAAACCCGGCAACTCCGAAGGACGGGGAGCTTATCGATAAAGCTGAACTCGGGAAATACCTACTGAGGAGGTCTACCCGTCTGTCTGTCCGAACCTGCACGCATGAAATGCAGCGCTCCCAGAAAGGGACGTCAGTATGACATAATGTACCAAGTATGTAAGGCAATATATTAAAAGCTGAAACAAAATTGATAATATAATGACTGAAAGTAACTAGAAGTCAAAGATAATCTGAAGATATGCTCACCTGCTGAAACTGACTCAACTCTCTCTATAGTAAGTAAAATAGTTGTCTGGACTTATAAGGCTCAGTATATATATAATTGTTCTGCCGTAGTAGTCTCGCTCGTAGGCGCTCGGCCATACTAGGATCTATATCTCGGCCAACTGGGCTTGCTCATAGGCGCTTGACCACAGTAGGCTCGGTATATAACTTACTCTGATCAGAGGTTGCCCAATAAGGGCCTGCCCATCGACTATACCTCGATGATAATGAAAACATTGTAATACTGTATATATAGATTCTCTACTCTCTTGACTGGAAGAAGATAATACTCAATTGAACATAAAGTCCCGATAAGGAGAATAATGTAACTTACAAGGCTAGAAAAATATACGTAAGATCCGGAATATTAATTTATCTTTATTCCTTGTTATCAAACTCGTGTAATTATGAGACCATACCAAAATGAAGGAAGGGCTTAGCCTTAACATACCTGGAGTAGGAAAAAATTCGTATGATATTCTTAGAAAAGGTTGCACCGTGCTCCTTTAGAATCACAAAATCTCACGTTTCTAACGTGCTAATAATTCTCGTTAGAATTATTTGGTTGCAAGAACTTTTGTTGAAAATTTGTAGGAATTGACAAATTACTAACGTTCTGATTTAAGTGTTCTTGGTATTGAAATGTTTTGGCAGCTAACACATTAATTTTCTTGTAGTATTCTTGGTATTGAATATCTTGGAAATGAAGTGTTATGAAAATGAAATTTGTTGAAAACCTATAAGAATGCTAACGTCCCCACTTCTGATTGTAGTAATGTTTTTGTATTGAAATTCCTAGAATTGAAATGTCTTGTACTTAGCATATTAGGTTGCCACCTAATCAAAATGATTAAGAGTCATTTTCCAAGAAGTGGCTTGCTGCCACATGGGTTAGGGGTGGGAAATTTTAATCTTTATCCACTTATTAGGTAATTAGATAATGTCCCGTTACCCGGTAATTAACCAATTACCCGCATAATTAAGAATTATCTCAAATTACTTAAAATTCTACTTATTTTTTATACACTTTATACATCATACTATCATGGTCATATGGTACCTTGTATGGTACTAGCTCATAAATATCGGGTATTATCGTTCGGTCCGCATTTTATCCCAAATCAACAACCTTCAACAAAACTCATTTTCTTTAATTCGTATACCTTTTATCCTTCGTTGGAACTTACTTATTGCTTGTTATAAATATCATACCCCTAGTCTATGTCAATTAACTGAAGGTGAAACTTTTAACGTACGAGAAACTCGAGATGTAACAGTTATGGACGAAGGACGAAGTGATATCCTTAGTTAAGTTGCGTTGTCAAGCCTACGTAGGTTGGGTGATGGGTAATCACCCCCGTGTGTATGTATGGTGATCTCATGCAATGATTTGATAGATTTGGAACGACTCCTGGCACGTGATGAACGTAAATTTAAGTGGGGGAGGATCTAACAACCTGACTGGTCGTTTTGAGCAATTGTGGTCGGTTCGATAGTTTGAGGTAACGAGTAGCTTCACAAAGTGTATTATGACCTGTGTGCATCATTGGTTCGGGTTTTTGAGAGGTTCAGAAAGGATTTTTAGGAGTGACTCCCATTTGAGAAGGTCGAAGTTGAAGGAATTGACCAAGGTTTGAATTTTGAGTATTTGACCTCGGGTCGGAGTTTCGACGATTTTAGTACGTCCGGATGGTGATTTGGACTTGGGCGCATGCTCGAAATTTCATTTGGATGTTTCTAAAAGGTTTCTACATCATTTGGCGAAAGTTGGCAATTTAAAAGTTTAGAATTTTCCTAAGTTTGACCATGGTTTGACTTTAAGGCTATCGGGTCCAGATTTTTGGTTTTGCAACTTGGAATGGGTCAATTTTTAAAATTGAAACTTGCCTGCAAGATTTGGTTTCATTTAGAGTTTATTTGATATGGTTCGGT
The DNA here is from genome assembly GCA_005239525.1 of Nicotiana knightiana. Taxonomy (NCBI): domain Eukaryota; kingdom Viridiplantae; phylum Streptophyta; class Magnoliopsida; order Solanales; family Solanaceae; genus Nicotiana; species Nicotiana knightiana. The sequence goes on along the minus strand of ML422821.1, from coordinate 48,410 downwards.
GGTTTGGTTGCGATTCTAGAAGTTCTTGAAGTTCATTGTGATTTTCATGTGTTTTGGCATTCGATTCGTGGTTCTAGAGGTTACTTCGGTGTTTTGATCGCGCGAACAGTTCATATTATATTTTTAGACTTGTGTGGTGTTTGATTTGGAGCCTCAGGTGCTCGGGTGAGTTTTAGATTAGCTTCGGAGTGTCTTGTTAAAAAATTTGAATGATGGTTCTAGTTTCATCGCATTTGCGATGTTTCGGTCGCAAATGTGACTACCGCATTTGTGAGGTATCCCTCGCATATGCGAACCTAGGCTGCTGAGGAATGGATTGTATTTGCGAAGAAATTATCTCTTTTGCGAAGCCTGAAGAGTTCGCATTTGCAAACTCTGAATCGAAGTTGCGATGAAGGCATGGTCTGTCACGGTCGCTTTTGCGATGCTATGTCCACATTTGCGAGCCCCATGTCGCAAATGCGACATCTGTAACCTGCTAATAGCTGGGCATTGTTGGTCCCAACACGCACACGCTTGTATACGTGGTCGTAGCAAGTAATATAATGTTAAATCGAATGTCGAACCCACAGGGACTTCCGTAAACTACTTATTAAATCACTCTAATTGCTATTTAATCGAGTCAAAACAAAATCCAAGAATATAACTAATTTATTCTACGATTATATGAACTAATTAACAAGTAACGAGAATAATGTTGTGTATTCAATAGAGACAAATATTCCAGGGTTGTGATCAATTCACCATTCATATTGCATTCTAATTAACTCTCTCTTCATATAATTCACTCATGGTTGCTAATTAATTGATAATTGCTCTCGTAGCCTTCTCCCAAAGTACTACTCGCCTGTTGTCAATAGATTAGCGCCTATATTCCTATGAAATTAATCTATTAGAACGCACTAAGATTATGATGTTTAATTAAGCACGGTGACTAGGTATATTCCTATCCTAACCACAAATCCGCTCCCCTGAAGGGTTAAGATCGCGCTCTCTTCAATTCTTCTCTAGTCTATATACGGCTCTCCTAAGCATAACATAGATAGTATGTAGAACCTAATTGTTGGCCAAACAATTAAGCAATTAAACGCAGAATTGAAGAAACAACCATATATTGACAGAATTATAATCAAGGTTAAATTAATATCGAATAAAAATATTCATGGCTAAACTACAACCCCAGAACAATGGGTGTTTAGCCACTCATACTAGAATTAAACAATTGCATAAGTTTTGCATAAATGGAAAATAGTAGATTAAGATGAAGAAAACTGATAATCCTTTGCTTCTTCAATGATCTTGTGTGTATATTCTCTCCAAAAATGGCATCCTCCCCCCAAAGTTGTGTTTTTGGGTCTATTTATATGTTTGGGATAAACCCTAAACTTGTAGGAGACTTCTATTCCAACCGGAAAACACTTAAAAACCTTTAAAGCTCGGAGTTGACTGGACCAGGCACCAAGACGTTAAGCCCCAAACGCCCCCTTAACGCCTGGGCAGGCCTGGCATTAGGGGCCAAACGCCTGGCTAACGCTAGGGTCACCCTGGCCTTAAGGCCAAACGCCCCCTTAACGCCTGGGCATGCCTGGCTTTAGGGGCCAAACGCCCGGGTATGGCCCGGGTCACTCCTTTTCAACTCTTGAGCGTGTTTTTGACGTTTATGCACCCATTTAGCTCGGCTTCCATCTCCAATTCACCTACACATGAAATAGACTCCATTATGCACATATAACGTGTATTTTTATCACAAAAGCACATAAAATGTAAGGTATATAATGCTTAAAACTATGAATTCTAGCCACGCATCAACACCCCACACTTAGACTCTTGCTCGTCCTCGAGCAATATCCTTCAACACGTACACATTTCATTAACAAGGAGTATTTTACTTTTCAATCACACACATTACCCCTTAACTATGATCGATACCGGCAATCAAGTATGTACATACAAAATTTCACATTCTTTCCCGTC
>ML422821.1:4277-39374 GCA_005239525.1 Nicotiana knightiana | reverse complement strand
CGCTCAAGAGGGTCAATAGGATTCATGTAGGGAACCATGGACTCCGATTTGCTTTCCACTACAAAAATCATGGATAGTTCTTCATAGTGGACATGTAACTTGAGTGCCTTATAAACATTAAACACCTCCACTCGATCACCAACGTGCATTGTCATCTTCCCTTAATACACATCGATAATAGCTCGGCCTGTAGCTAGGAATGGATGCCCCAAAATAAATGGGGCTTCCAAATCAGGCTCATAGTCCAAGATAATGAAATCAGCTGGGAATATGAATGATCCCACCTGAACCAACACATCTTCAATTACTCCCTCAGGATGGGCTATGGAGCGGTCAGCCAGTTGTAAAATCACTGTTGTTGGGCGTGGTTCACCCAATCCCAACTGCTTGAACACAGATAGTGGCATCAAATTAATACTTGCCCCAAGATTGCACAGAGCTTGCTCGACTGAATGCTTACCAATTGAGATTTGGATAGTAAAGCTACCCGAATCTTATAATTTCTGAGGTAGCTTGCTTTGAATTCTTGAGCTAACTTCCTCAGTGAGTGCCACTGTTTCGAACTCAGTCAGCCTTCGTTTATTGGCCACAATATCCTTGATATACTTCGCATATTTGGGTACCTTCTGCAGAATGTCTACCAGTGGAATATTGATTTGTACCTACTTCAAGAGATCAAGAAATATCGTAAAGTCGGAGAGGAAGAAGAATGCCATCATAGAGGGATCAGCGTGTAAACGAAAGTGAAGATTTTTATGTCCACACGGCCGAAGGATCCAATAGTGAATTCTTCTTTTCTTTACTCAACGCTGAAGCTGGTTCTGAAGGATCAAATAGGTCATGGCTTGGGGAGTCATTGAAACCAAGACTTTCGGTTTAGTGTATATTAAAAAGAACAGAGGAAGGAGCCTAGCCTATCCTATATAGTAGAGTATTAGGCCTAACTCACAGGAAGATCTAAAGGCTATTATCTTTGAATACTTCCTTTAAGCGGCTAGAAAGATGTTATTTGTGTGGTCCGTTCTAGTGACAGCATTTCAATGATGCATTATCTTTCACATTTTTCAACCTTTGAGGGAATGGAGGGGGTGGCCTTGCAACAAATGGTGGGGGTTGCTCAGCACTCGCCTCCTTTGCTGGCTTATCTGATTCTTTCGGGTTGTCTGAAGTTGATTCAATAGTGGTTGGTCTCTCATCAAAATTTACCTGCTTTCTCTGACTGGGATGGACTATCTCCAATTTCTTCCCATTCCTCAATGATATAGCATTAACAGGTGCTTTAGGATTAGCTTTAGTGTCACTTGGAAGAAGCACCGTTGGTCGGGTATTTTGAGAACTGGCGAGTTGCTCCACTTGACGTTCTAATTTTCTCATGGCTACAGTCTGGGCTTGGTGATCAGCTATTATTTTCCGATTGAAAGCAAGCTGGTCATTCATCATTCTCTTCATAATATCCTCAAGGCTTGCTGATGGTTCAGCCTGAGGTGGTTTGTACTGCTGTTGATGTGCTGGATGCCTGTAATTATGCTGAGTGCTCTGATTTCCACCCCAAGAGAAGTTTGGGTGGTTTCTCCAGTTGGGGTTATAGGTGTTTCCACATTGATTTGATTGTCCTCTATTAGCGTTACCCACAAAGAAGACAAACTCTAGATTAATTGGGCATAACTCTCTTGAATGACCCTCTCCACAGACTTCACAAAATACCTGCATCTGTTGCACTGGTTGGGCCTGTTGCTTTGATTGAGATTGTTTCTTGTTAATGATCAGGTTCATCTGATTGACTTGGTTAGTCAATGTGGAAATCTGAGCTGACAATGCTGAAACCACATCTAGTTTAAGAACCCCTGGTGATTTCTGAACCATATTTCTCCCCATCTCACCTTGCCAGTCTGGATTGATTTTTGAGAGTTTATTAAGTAATGCAAATATTTCATCATAATTCTTCTCCAACACCTAACCTCCAACTGCTGCATCTACCACAATTTTTGTTTGCGGATGGAGCCCCTCAATGAAAGTGTGTACTAACACCTCGTTTGTCTGATTGTGATGAGGACAGTCTCTGAGTAGCCCCTTGAACCTTTTCCATGTTGAATATAACGATTCACCTGTTTTCTGCCTAAAGGAGACTATCTCACTCCTGATCTTTGCGGTCTTTCCTGAAGGGAAGAACCTTGCAAGAAATTTTCTCGCCAGATCGTTCCATGTTGTTATGGAATTAGCTGGTTCTGCCTTCAGCCATCGCTTTGCTTCCCCCAATATAGAGAATGGGAAAAGCGTGAGCCTCACATAATCTAGTGTGACCCCATTAGTGATATAAGCATCACTAATTTCCAAGAAGTTCAAAATGTGCTTCTGTGGATCCTCGTGTGGAAGACCCAAAAACTGCCCGTTTGCATGAAGTAGTTGGATCATGCTCTGTTTCAGCTCAAAGTACCTAGTGATTATGGGCTTCAAGATGATGGAGGTTACATTAGCAATTCTTGGCATTGCCACCTTCTAAACCGCCATGTGTTGTTCCTCTGCCATGTTCACAGGAAATCCGATGAAGTCCTGAAGATTGTCTGTATCTCTTGCTTCTCGCAATCTCCTGTGAAATGATATCTCAGGTTCGGGGTCAAAGCCGTCAAGTCTATCCTGGCTTCTGACCCTACGCATTCACTCGAAGTTCCTGAGATTATAGCAAAAATCACGTGACGTTAGACTCAATGAAATAAACAATTAAAGCAAGTAACTAAAAAGTAGTCTATATTCAAGTCCCGGGCAACGACGCCAAAAATTGTTGGTCTCAACACGCACACGCTTGTATACGTGGTCGTAGCAAGTAATATAATGTTAAATCGAATGTCGAACCCACAGGGACTTGCGTAAACTGATTATTGAATCACTCTAATTGCTATTTAATTGAGCCAAAATAAAATCCAAGAATATAACTAATTTATTCTACGATTATATGAACTAATTATCAAGTAACGAGAATAATGTTGTGTATTCAATAGAGACAAATATTCCAGGGTTGTGATCAATTCACCATTCATATTGCATTCTAATTAAATCTCCCTTTCATATAATTCACTCATGGTTGCTAATTAATCGATAATTGCTATCGTAGCCTTCTCCCAAAGTACTACTCGCCTATTCTCAATAGATTAACGCCTATGTTCCTATGAAATTAATCTATTAGAACGCACTAAGATTATGATGTTTATTTAAGCACGGTGACTAGTTATATTCCTATCCTAACCACAAATCCGCTCCCCTGAAGGGTTAAGATCGCGCTCTCTTAAATTCTTCTCTAATCTATATGCGGCTCTCCCAAGCATAACATAGATAGTATGTAGAACCTAATTGATGGCCAAACAATTAAGCAATTAAACACATAATTGAAGAAACAACCATATATTGAGCGAATTATAATCAAGGTTAAGTTAATATCGAATAACAATATTCATGGCTAAACCACAACCCAAGAACAATGGGTGGTTAGCCACTCATACTAGAATTACCCAATTGCATAAGTTTTGCATAAATGGAAAATACTAGATTAAGATGAAGAAAACTGATAATCCTTTGCTTATTCAATGATCTTGTGTGTATATTCTTTCCAAAAATGGCATCCTCCCTTCAAAGTTGTGTTTTTGGGTCTATTTATATGTTTGGGATAAACCCTAAACGTGTAGGAGACTTCTTTTCCAACCGAGAAACACTTAAAAACTTTTAAAACTCCGAGTTGACTAGACCAGGCACCCAGGCGTTAAGCCCCAAACGCCCCCTTAACGCCTGGGCAGGCCTGGCTTTAGGGGCCAAACGCGCAGGTATGGCTCAGGTCATTCCTTTTCGACTCTCGAGCGTATTTTTGACGTTTATGCACCCATTTAGCTCGGCTTCCATCTCTAATTCACCTACACATGAAATAGACTCCATTATGCACATATAACGTGTATTTTTATCACAAAAGCACATAAAATGTAAGGTATATAATGCTTAAAACTATGAATTCTATCCACACATCAGGCATTCCAAGTTTTAGCTTCATTTTGTCATATTTTGAACCCTAGGTCCGAGAGTGGGCGATTTTGAGAGAGGAATTTCATCTACAATCATTGGATAAGTACCTCTAATAATTATATTTCGTGATTATACCTCAGATTTAACATCAAATTTATTATAATCTATAGGAAAGTTTGGGAAAAATTGTAAAATCTTTCAAAATGTAAAATGATGATTTGCAGGACGAATTTGGTGTCGGAATTTGGTAGTTTTAGTATGGCTGAACTCATATCGGAATGGGTGTTCGGCTTTTGTAAATTTTATCGGGTTCCGAGGTGCGGTTCCAGGGGGTTGACTTTTGTTGACTTTTTGCAAATTGTATAAGGATTATGGATTTGTTAATTTAAATTGTTTTCCCTTGAATTATTTGATGTATTCAAGTTTTCTTTGGCTAGATTGAGCCGATCAATGGTCAATTGGTAAAAGAAAAGCTAAATTGAGGATTGAGTTGGCCGAATTGAGGTATGTGTCTTGCCTAACTTTGTGGGGGGGATACTACCCCTTATGAATTTAGTAAATTGTGCTATCTTATTATGTGAAAGCCGTGTACGCAAGCTGACGAGTGGGTACACGGTCTATATGTGGTATTTGACCGGTTTAGATTGTCTAGTGTCCTTCCATGCCTTTAATTGAATTGTCATAACATGTGGTCTCTCGTTGTTAGTCTACTCTTACATGCTTTATTTGACGCTGTTAGCACCTATTGTACTTCTTACTCGTTATTTGGCCTTATATGCCTTAATTGAAGTCATTGTCTTTCTTATTGTCTTGTTACTTCTTAATTGTTGAGCTTCTTCTATGTCTTTGTGCTTATCTGCTATCTGTCATAATTGTTGTGATTGCATACTTAGTTATCACGTACCTTACCTGCCCTGTCATTTTTGTAAAGTTTGTTGTATTCCTTCGAATTTTATGTGGTTCCTTTGTTGTTGTGTACTGATACCCTGTATCGTAGAAATTCTAGTAAATGGAGTTATTGAATTGTTGCTGTTGAATTAGATTATTTTAAGGGGGATCGGGTGGAACGCTGCAACATGTGAAATAAGGGTGGACTGTTATGGTGAAATAAGGGTGAATTATGATATTGATATTATATGATAGGATCAGGTTGCATACCGTAACATATTTTATTTATTGTTATGATATTGATATTGTACGGTAGGATCGGGTTGCACACCGCAACTGGTGAAATATAGGTGAATTGATATGGTGAAATAAGGGTGAATTCTGATATTGATATTATATGATGAGATCGGTTTGCACGCTACAACATATTTTGTCTTTTGTATTCCCTGTTTTATTGCATTGTCTTGGGTTCTTTCGTACGAGCCTCTGAGAATTTATATTTCTGGTTCTTCACTATTTTCGGAGAATTGAGTTATTGTCATTGACTTATTACCTTGCCATCATTTCCTGAGTTTTTTTCCTAATACTATTATTATGGTAAATTGATTTCGAGGTGAAATTACTACGTTGAGTCATTATCTCATGTACTCCTCAGTTGTTAGTAATATAGTGTTTTTAAATAAAAGAATTAAAATCATGCTTACCTTCTGTGACTTTTAAGTTAAAACTCGCCGTTAATTCAGTACTTACCATTTCTAATAGTTGTCATATTTTGCTTCAATTGATTTCTCAACTTAATCTCCCTGGCCTGTCTGAGGTTTTTATTTTACTTAAAAAGGAATTGTTATTATATTTTAATTTAATAAATTCTATATTAAATTCAGTAGCTTATCCGATGTTGTATTTATTTGAAAATGTTATTTTTTTCATCCAAATAATTTGTAAAATAAACTATTTTCTCATTGATTTCCTACTTGGTCAAAAATTATAGTTTTACTTTTCGATATATAAATAAAGTCTCTTAAACATCCTAATTAACATTTATCACGGATATTATGTACTGAGTATCATGTGAATTTTTCCGTGCAAAGTGAGATGGAAAATGTAAATTGTAATTAGTAAAAATGAAGGAAGTAACAAATATAAAATAAACAAATTGATTTCTTTGGTCAGATAACCAGTTACTCTTAACTTTGACCAAGGTCCCAAGTAATCACATAGTGAGAAAGCATGACTAACGACCGATCTTATTCCTTAGCTCAATCATCAGATTTTCCGGTCTCCGGTCTTCTTCCTCCTTCTATTATTTCAATGCATTAGCCGCCTTCTCTTACCACACCAGTAAACTCTCTTCCTTGATTCCACACCACTCTATTTACAGTCCGAACTATTAAAATCAGCTTATTTTAAAAATATATTTTTTTAAAAATAAGAAAAAAATTTGATGAGAAGCTGTATTTAACTATTTTATTTAAAAAGTACTTTAAGTTACAATTAGTGTTTGATCAAACTTTTAAAAAATACTTTAAAGTATTTCTTTTTTTCAAAAGTATTTTTAAAAAATATACTTTTGAAGAGATACTATTTTTTTCTATTTTTTAAAAATTATTTTTATTTTTCCTCAAAAGCACTTTTATTCCTTTCAAAAGTTTGGCCAAATATCTCAATTTTATAAAAAATATACTTTCCACCGGAAAAGCACTTTAGCCTAAAAAAATAAAAGCTTGACAAACAGGCTATTAGTATCACTTCTTTTACTAGAATTCCAAAGAAGTAACAAAATTGAGAAACCAAAATGATCATGGAAAATATAGAAGTCCCTGAATATTTCATTTGTCCAATTTCTTTACAAATCATGAAAGATCCAGTGACGGCCATTACAGGAATCACCTACGATCGTGAAAGCATAGAACACTGGCTTTTCAAGAACCATAATACCATATGTCCAGTTACTAAGCAGCCTTTGCCAACAGACTCTCACTTGACACCAAATCATACTCTCCGCCGTCTGATTCAAGCATGGTGCATAGCAAATGGAGCCAACGGTATTGATCGGATTCTAACTCCAAAGCCTCCTCCAAGCAAATTTTATGTCCTCAACCTGGTGCGTGATCTTTCGGTCCCCAGAGCGAAGATTAGGACGCTAGAGACGTTAGAGTTGCTGGCCAAGGAAAATGAGAGGAACAGGCAGTACATGGTTGAAGGTGGAGTTCATAATGCCCTAGTTAGTTTCTTGATCCAATGTTACAAGAAAGGTGATACAAATGGTCTTGAAAAAGCCCTTACTACTCTTTCTTTGATCTGGAATATTTCTTCTTGTGAATCTAAGGTCGAGAATCATGAAGAAATAGTTGATCCGATTACGTGGGCATTAGGTCTTGATCATGAGATGCAAAATCATGCAGTAATAAAAAACCATGCAATATGTGTGTTGAGAACTATCCTCGGTAAGGTGAATTCGGGGACATTAGGGAGGTTGAGACCTGAGTTTTTCAAGAAAATAATAGGGTTTTTACGAGAGAGTAGTATCATCACAGAAAAAGGACTTGATGCTGCTTTACATGTCATGTTAGATACCAGTTCTCTGGGAAGAAACCGAAATATGATGATTGAATCAAGGGCAGTGTTCGAGCTCATCGAGCTCGACATAAAATTTTCAAATAAAAAGACCACAGAGCTCATTCTGGGGATACTATTCCATTTGTGTTCTTGTGCAGATGGAAGAGCGCAACTTCTTAGTCATGCTGCTGGAATTGCTATGATCACAAAGAGGATTCTCAAAGTGACTCCCACTGCAGATGTACGAGCCATGTCGATTCTTTCGTTGATTTCCAGGTATTCTGCAACAAGTGGAGTGCTTCAGGAGATGTTGAAAGTTAAAACTGTGTCAAAGCTTTGCACGGTGCTTCAAGCAGATTGTCCTTCACATCTCAAGGATAAAGCAAGGGAAATCCTAAGAACACATTTTGATGTTTGGAAGAATTCACCCTGTGTTGAAGTTGCTACCTTTACAAGGTATGCTTAATCATTAGTTATTACTCATACCATTTCAATTTAGACGAGGTTGTTTAACTCGGCATGAAGTTTAAGAGAAAAAAAGGGAGACTTATGAAACTTGTGGTCTTAAAAGCTTAGGGGGTAAAAATTTTGTGAGGGCATGACATTTGTGTGGTTATAAAAACTTCTCATTAAGGATAAAAATGATTAAATAAGAAATTTAAAGTTTAATTATTTTCAATTATAGAAATGTATCATTCTTTTTTAAGCGGACTAATATGAAAAGTGTGTCATGTAAATTGAAACGGAGAGAGTACAAGAATTACAAATTAATATCCGAACAATTTTGTACATGCATTTCCTTGATATAACTTTTGATCTCATGTAATAATGTTAATGGTTGAAATCATCGCAAGTAAATAAAGAATTTCTTTATTTCCAATGAAGGATCCACTTGTATAGATGGCTAATAGGACAAAACTCAAGTCTTTGGTTGATCTTATCGTTTCATGTATTCAAACAATATTGACTTGGTATGTTGTTCAATTAATTTGTAGGGCTCAAGGTAGATGCATGTTTTGAGCATGTCCAACGAATATAATTCTGATTTATAAGAATAGAATAGAATTCTTCAGCAGCTTAAAGAAAGAAGTTATGAAGTTGTTTTAAGATCTTCTGTTTATTATCTTACTAGCGAATGGCTTTTCTGTTACAAGTGAATGTAGATTGTGGAGTACACCTTAAATTAATCTGCAATCCAATTATTTTATATACTGTTGATAAGAGAGTTGTAAGCTTGTTCTAATTTAGAATTTATCGGATAAAAAGTTTTCCAACAAAGGGGTGTTTCTTTCCCTTGAAGCCTCATTTGAAGGGGTGTACGATTGCATGGCTTGTCACTTGTAAGGCTGAGCATTTTATTTTCTAAATTTAATACTTTATCCGTTTCAATTTATGTGAATCTATTTGATTGGGCACGAATATTAAAAAAAAAATTTTTTTTTTTTAGAATTTGTGGTCCTAAGCAAGTCAAAAAGGGAGTCAGAGTCGTATTTGTCTGGTTATAAGATCTCATCAAAGGTAGAATTGTAAATTTAAGTTAAATTATTTTCAAATTTAAAAAGAGATCATTCTTTTTAGAACGGAACAAAAAAAATAAGTTCAACCTTGACTTTGTTGGTCTCGAGGTAGGTGATTGCTCGTATTTCTGATCTGAATTTCTTCCATAACTTGTGCAAGTAATATAGGTATTAATTAATGATCCTGGAGTCAAAGTACGCATTCTAATATACGAAAGGGGGACCAAAGAAACTTTCTATCGGTTTTTGGATATATGGCTTTTCTACTATTTGAAGAAAAAGCATTTATGGTAGTCCCTTTGATTTTACTTTATCTGTTCAATAATTTCCCTTCAATTAACTTCTTAGTGCAATTGTTTTCATGCGATTTGCATTTCTATCCCAATAGATTATGTATGTAATCAAGTTTTTCAAAGGGAAATTCAGAATATTTCAATCTTTAAATAAGACAGAGAGATTTCTTTGTTTACCCGTAAAACATTGTAGCTGAATTTGTTTTGTGAATTATAAACAAGCGAACTGATTTGATCCAAAATAGTAAATAAACTAGATTAAAAATAAGACTTAGCGTTAAAATCAAAGGAAATGACAGGTTTGGCTTCGGGAGCAATGCCTTCGAGAACAGAAGTAAAAACAATATAAAAAGCTAGTAAAGTTATTTGGTTTAACTTGAGAATAGAATATAGCATAAGTTTTGCCAATAATTTCCTCCCTTACAATGGCTGTTGAGTCTACAATTTATAGCTATACCTAGAAAAACAAGATCCTAAGATCAAACCCCTCTTAAATGACAATAAAGAAGATCATTGATAAATATGTAAAGGTAGGACATTAATGTAAATATTCTCCAACAACTTCTCATTTAATGCCAGGGAATATTATTCATTGAATACTATCTGATGGCAAGCATTTGATTATGCCCACTTGATCATATTCCTTTCGGGGTTAGCCCGATGTCAATTGCATTTGTTGTTCCTGATATTGGTTGCTACACAATTTACTTTCTATCTGTCTTTGGTTTCACGTGTAATGTTGTCATTCAATCATTTAATGTAAACTAATTTTACCCTATACAGACTGTCCCCTCTGCTTCCCAGTAGCATATCTTTATGTCATCATGAAGTTGGTGAAGATTCCTTTATTGACAAGAAATCTTCTGTAAACCTTCTTAACAGTCTATGACACTTGAAAAGATGCACGTCTTCTCGCATTTAGTACCTTGAACACGTGTTTTCCCATGATTTAACAATATTTTCTCTAGTTCTCGAGGTAATCATGATCATGATTTTTGTTGTTTATATCTATACTTATACTCATCGTCCTACCTCATTCACTTCCAAGATTTTCATAAGTTTCTTACCTTTTTGCACTTAACCTTCTTCTACTTTCACCTCTTTCTGATTTTTCTTCAAAAAATCCATCATCTTCTTACCGTTATAGCTTATTTTACTGAGTCTTTTGAGAACCCTGGTCTTCTCTTTGGTGGAGACCTGAAGAGAAGAAAAGATAAAGAGATTGATGTCGATGCTGATCCTCCCACTGTAAGCACCATCTTACCCAAACTTTTGAGCACCGTTAATGACTTCCAAGAGAAGTTCCCCTATGTGTATCCCCGGACGTGGGCTATTAGCATGTATCCTTCTTCTATTCACCCTTCCACTATTCCTACTATGAAGTTGGACTGTAACTGCCCAGACCTAAACATCATTGCTCCTGACCTGGTGGACCGGGTTACCTTCACCAAGAAAGGTTTTAATTATGTCGATACGTACCCCTTCACTTTGGGCATGTTTTATTTGACGGATTGACTTGACCTCATGATCTTGAAGTTATGCTACCGGTCCATGTCTGCTTGGCACGAGTAGGCCCTTGTGTGTGGCGAACAATGGCTTGTCTGTGCCGGCTGTGCCCGGAGACAGAGAAAACCCTAACCTCGGCACATATGATGAACCTGTACTCTCCCAAAATTTTCGTGGGGGAGTAATAAATTTCAGTAAACGGGGAATCATGCCATTCTTACCAGCGTCGGTGATGACAACGACCGTGGATAGATGAAGCGGTTTGTCATTATTGCTACTAGGGATATCATCCCGGCCACAACTCCATCCTTTCCTGAATGATGGAGTCGTTCGCTTATGTTTGTGATATATTCATCTCTTTCACTCGTAAAAGATTGCTTCCTATCAATATTGACCTCTTTGTTTCTATTGTTTCAGCTCTTCGGTTGACACCACCAGGGGTTGAAGGCCTGGACCATTGGGTTCAGAAGATTTTGGATATTACTATGCCAGAAACCCGTCGGTGGAAGGAGATGGCCTCCAAATATGGGTGGAAGGCCAAGAACCATGGTAAAATGAGTCCTTCTACATTTTGCCTCTGTATGTACATAAGTAAACTTGATAACCATATCATTTTGTTTGATTCAAGACTTAGGGATGGCTCTATTACCTGTCCTGAAGTTGAGGTTTCGGCCGGTCCTGCGGAGGCTCCTACATTGCTGCAAGATGTTCTCACTTAAAGCGGTGCCCTTAGGTCTGCTTCTTGTGAAGACATTTCCTCTCTGAGTCCCCAGCCAGAGAACAAGTGACTAGAAAAGAGACGCTCTTCCTCGAATGGGGATAAAAATAAGAAATTAAAGAAGTCCACACCTGAGGCAGTCGCGACTAAGATGATGGGGAAGCTAGTGATGAAGAAGCTTCCCTTCAGCGGAGACAACAATCTTCATCAACTCAATTGAGTGGTCAAACGAGACAGCTTTTAGAACTGACCGATGAAGAGGTTCGAGTATTATGGGGCAAGATGGATCTAGTTGATAATGCCAACTACCGTTGTCCTGTCTCCATTGTTGTTTTTGGTCCCCAGAGGTAAGAACCGGGGCCTCTTCTACCTTCGCATAATGAGCATCCAATAATCAGCATTGCTCCTATTGTAACTACTTCTCAACCTACAACACGAACAACTTCATGCCTCTCTACACTAATTGCACCTTCGTCATCAGCATCTGCTGCATCTCCTCCACCAGCCACAGGCGCTACAGAAGAGGGTGTTTCTCCTCCCCAGTCCCCTAACCATGGGAATTTGGGGCACAACTAATAATACCCTTATCCAGGTCCTCAAAGGAGGAGTGTCACTCTCTCGGTGTCAAAGGGGTGCCATCTGCTATCCAGGTCGGTGGAGCTTGCCAACTACCTGAAGCCACTGGTTCCAGAGAAAGATAAGAAGAAGATACATTCCCTTTCACAGGAGTGCATGTTGAATAATTCCATGCACAACGCGGCAGCGGTACCGTACTTGTTTTCTTACTGCTTGTTCTTTACTTATCTGTTATAATAGGGTTTTTGACTTTGATATAAGTTTTGTAGGTCAACTTCCTTGCGTTCGAGGGACTTTAGAGATTGATCCATGATAAAAAGGGACATTTTTCCGAATGGGATCAACTGTTTGCCGAAAGGAATCAACTTGTTGCGCGCCTCCCGGTGTTGGAGGCAAAGGCTACCAAAGTGGCCTAGCTTAAGGCCTGGTTGCAACAGAGTGAGCAGGAAGTGATGCCCACAACCAAGAATCCATTCAGCTACATGCAAAACTTCAAGACGCTAAGGCTAGGTGGGTTGAGCTTCACGATACTATTCTTGTTGTTTCCAAGTGCGAGTCTGCTATCGTTGAACATGTGAATAATTTGGCGGCAACCTCGAGCTCCAAAATCGAGGAGGCTAATTCCATCGAGGAGAAGCAGGTCTTGATGGAGGAGAGAATCAAGAATATCATGGATAAAGCCTGCTTCATTTTTCCACAATCTGTGATCATAACTCTAGCCTCGTTGCCACGAGATCTGAGAGGGACAACCTTTTGGCCAAGGTTGACAGACTTCAGGCAAAGCTCCAACACCACAGCGATTCTCTCATCTTTGAGATGACGTACGCTATGTATCATATGAGGAGAAAAACTTTGGAGGAGGCCAAAGCGGGCATCGTTGATATTTATGAAATTGCCAAGCCCCGAGCACCGGGGTTAACTGCTCGAGAATGTCTCCTGGAAAAGCCTGGCACAACTAAATATTCGAGTTACCGGTTCCAAGTATTTGGGAACCGATGAGGAACTTGAGGAGAATGATGATGAAGGCCGAGGTCCCGTATCGGGGACTGATCTGCCCACTTCTCTTGGGGGAGGGGAGGGGGGAAGGGGCGTAGCTGCCTCTCTCCCCCCGATTTTTGATGGCTATAATGTTTAGATTTTTCCTTTTTTCTTTTGTTATTTTTCTTTTTACTTTTGTACTATGTTTTTTGGCAGTTTGATAAATAAAGAAATTTTTTTCTTAAGTGTTGCGCAAAGTTTTATTCTATTGCATCAATTAGAAAAGGCTTCAGGTGTATTTTTGTCTAATAGCTTTATGTTTCGGGCATAAACCCTTCCGGAACAAACCCTTTTCTATGAGGGTTTCATAAGATAGGATCCTCTTATGTTTACGGTGCTATCAAAGAGGAAGTCTTCTATTCATTCCGGCACAATCATTGGAAATTTTTTTAACTCTCAAATGATAAAATTAACTCATCGTTTTGAAAAGAAACAAGATAAAAATAAAAGGACTTTACTTTATTCCTTCTATCTTTAAAAGTACATAATCTTTTGATTGCTAAAGAAAAAAAATTCCATACATGTGGCTAACTTGTACAACTTGTTTCTACGTGGTTGGCCATGCAACCCCTGGTCCTGATTAGACATTGTTGTAACCGGGTCTCATAGTCCCGATTTTTGTGGCATCCTTGCTGCCATATCCAATACTATCCCCCCTAGTGTTCGTATGCGAATGTATGCAAATTGGAACACTGGACGTGTTTCTACGTTGGTTAAACACTTGTGAACGGTTGGATAGTCTTTAGTTCGATGTCCAGTTTTGTTTCTCATTAGGAACTTGCCGTCGAGCCAAATATTATCTAACTATCTCATAGTGGTTTATGCTCTCAACGCCTTGTTAATTAAAGGTCCCAGTTCTGCCAATGAAGCTTCCTTCGTAGTATGTTCCGTTATTGCCTCGTTAAAAACCTTGCTAGAAAAACCCGATCGGACAAAAATTGGTCGAGGGGAAAAGTGAGCAGCACATACTTTCAGTATAGGCGGGATCCATCAGCAATGATACCGTTTGAGGTGAGTCACGTTCCAATTGCTGGGCAATTTGACTCCATCTTGATTCTCCAGTTTGTATGATCCTTTACCGGTGACAGGTGAAACCTGATAGGGGCCTTCCCATGTCGGACCTAGCTTCCCAGTGTTGATTTCTCGTGTGTTCTGAGTCACTTTCCTCAAAATCAAGTCTCCTACTATAATGTAGCGGAGACTGGCCCTCCGGTTATAGTATCTTTCCATCATTTGCTTCTGATCCACCATCCTCACATGTGCCAAGTCCCTGCGTTTATCGAGTAGTTCCAGCTTCACCAGCAATGCCTCATTGTTTGCTTCTTCATTTTTTCGGGAGAATCGTAAGGTTAGTTCTACCACTTACACCGGGATCATAGCTTCCACGCCGAATACGAGAGATAAAGGTGTCTCTCACGTGCTTGATTTTTCCATTGTCCGGTATGCTTATAGCATGCCCGGTAACTCTTCGGGCCACTTGCCTTTAGCCGCTTCTAACCCCTTTTTGAGGTTTTGAATAATTACCTTATTGGTTGACTCCGCCAATCCATTAGAATTCGGATGGTACGGTGAGGAGGTAATTCTTTTAATATTAAGAACTTTGAGAAATTTTGTGACTTTAGAGCCTATGAACTGCAGTTCGTTATTGCAGTCGATCACTTCGTGCTCACCGATCCTTTGGTGAGCACCTACTTCAACCCACTTAGTGAATTAATCGGTTAAAATTAAAAGGAATCTTACCTTTTAGGGACAAGGTCGAAAAAAACCTACTATATCCATCCCCCATTTCATGAATGGCCATGGGGACAATACCAAATGCAATAGTTCCACCGGTTGGTGCACCAAATGTGCATGGCGCTGGCACTTGTTGTATTTCTGAACAAACACCTTTGCGTCTTGCTTCATGCGGGGCTAATAGTATCCTGACTTAACCAACTTTAGCACCAATGAACCTGCGCTAGAATGGTTCCTGTGAGCATGTAATTTTTACCATACTAAAATACACCGATAAAATTAATGAGTAAATTAGTCTTATTTTGTAGATTTTTATTTTTTAGGATTTTTTGGTATTTATTTAGAATTATTACATTTTTAGTCGCATGTTTTCATTTTTTTAAGTTATGAAAATATTTAAACCTTAATCATCTTGCATTATTAGGTTCTTGATTTAATTTAATGCCTAATCACATAATTAATTGCTTCATTAAAAAAGAATCTAAAAAATTATTTGTTCTTAGCATTACTTTTTAGTTTTAGTAATAAATTAAGTATTTTTCTTTAAATTTAAGATTGGCTAATCGTATAAATAATATACATAGATGATTAGTGTAATTTTACAATTTGATATAATTTAGTATGCAATTTAGAGTTTAATCAAAATTATTTAGATTTAAAAGAGGCTAATTAGCTTAAAAGAAAATCGGATTGGGCTAAGTCTTAAACACCAAGCCCAATCCCAAAAATAGCCCAACCCTTAAAATCTGATCCATACCCATCTCTCCACTCAATCTTGATCATTGATCTCTAGTAGATCCAACAGTCCAAAACTCCCCACTTTTTAAATATAAAAATGTCCTAAAATCTTCACCCCTCCTCATTTCCACACTCTTCATTCTCTCACATTTCTCTCCCCAAACCATAAACCTAGCCGCCCCCTTCTCTCTCCCCTCACTTCCGCCGCCACCCTTCCCCAGCGGCGCCGCCCACCGAAATTCTCCACCGGCGGCGGCCAACCTCCAAAAAAACCCAATTTAACACCATACACTCCTTTAATCCTCCTAAACCTCATCCTACCAACCAAATCCCCAAAAACTCCACCAAAATCCATATATCTTAGATTTAAAAAGGCCAAAACCTTAAGATCTACCCCTTTTTATTTCCTAGTCGCCAAAAAATCCTCGTGCCAAAACCTCCCATCAAGGATCTTAGGTCCTAGACGGGAGTTTTGGCATGAGGGTTTTTTCACAGTTAGATCCTTTAATTTCTTTATTTTTATGTTATTTCCGCATTTATTTCATTTCCGTTATTATTTTCCGCATTTTTTTTATTTCTTTTATTTCTACTCGTATTTTGATTTTTTTTTGTCCGTGTGTATTTTTTTTATTTCTGCTATTGCATTTTTATTTATTTTTTTATTCTGCCGGAATTTTTTTATAGTTATTATTCGTATTATGTAATTTTTATTATTTATTCCGTTATTTGGTTAAATCAGATTTAATTGATTAATGTTGGACTTAATTAAAAAATCTATATAAAGTTAGGGTAATTATATCTATATATATATATATATATATTAAATAGTGTTGCATTTCTTTATTTCTGTCTCGTTTTTATTTCTTTGTTTATTATTGTTAATGGTTTGGGCCTGGCTAAATAGATAGGCCAATGACTTTGTTATTTTTATTATTATTGACCCTGACTAAATAGACAGGAACATAACTTTGCTGTTTTATTATTATTGGGCCTGACAAAATAGACAAGCCCATAGCTTTGAAAGCTTAAGAGCTGGGCTCTTCAGGCTAAAAGTCACTTGGCTTAGGCCCAAAACCAATCTGGTTTTGAGGTAATTTCAAGATCATTAAGGGTCGATTTTGGAAACCTAATTCTGAAAATCATTTTAGAAAGTGCTAGAACTTTCTAGGATAGGGACAACTGTCCCAATGCTGAGTAGGAAAAAGGATAGGATCCAAAAATATCCGAAAATAGGACACTTGTCCATTTTCTAAGATAAGGAAGGTTCTAGAAACTGGGCAACTGTCCGTTTCTGTACAGAAGATGCCATTTTCCCTAATTTATAGGGAATTCTGACAGATTTTATGGACCTCAATCCTCATCCCTTTTCACCTCCTCAATCTATAAATACATTCTTTCCTTTTCATTTTGGGAGATACTCTGAGATTCAGATACACAAAATTTTCTCACATTCTCAGATTTCACAAAGATTCTTACCAATTTTTTTACACACTTGAAAACAGAGACATTTTATAGAAAGCTGGAGTCTCTTTCTTTCACTAGTAGCAAATAACTCCTGCTGGTTTTTCACATTGTCTTCTGGATTTTTGGATTTTCATTTAGAAGTTGTTTTGATTTTCTGCTTGGGTTTTCTTGCTGCTGCTCTTACTCAACTTTTCAGAGACTTATTTTCTTTATCTATTTGTGTTCTTGCTGCTGTCAAGGTATTTTCTTAACAAGATGTAAATCTCCTTTCTTTTTGCTAAATCATGACTGAAGTTTGTTAATAAATCTGCACCTAGTTTGAATATTGTATGAACCATGTTAGTTTGAAGTTGTTTACTTGAAAGTTATGTTATAAATTCATTTACATTATTTTTTAGGCAAACCTATTAGTTTGAAAGTGTTCTGAAAATTGCAGAATCTATTTAAAGAGTCATACACTCATAAAATCTGTATGTGCACATGCAATAATATCACATAGATAATTTTCTGGAAATTCTGTCAAATATCCATAGGCAATTTTATTATAAGGCAGTCGGCCAAAAATGTAGTAATTTTACTGTATTTCCTTGTATGTTAAATCATCTTAATAGATTAACAACTTTACCATGCTGTTTTTTTATATATAATTAAATATGCTGATTATGGTTAGCCTAAAGTCATGAAAAAACCAGATTTTTTTAGTAAATTAGATGGTGACAATAATACATTTTCAAGCCCTAAACTAATTGGGTTTATCGAATTTTGTTCTGATTTTTTATGAAATGAGTTGATCAATGGCCTTCACACTTTAAGATTTTCAGAATACAAATAAGTTTAAAAACCAACATTCTGAAAATAAAGACTTAGGCAAATCAGTAGGGAGATTGTCCAAAAAATTACACAAAAATTTTGTTTTATTCAAAAACTCTTTCTATTTCTGATAAACCAAACATAGTCAAACTTTATGAATGTCATTATAAAAGTTTCAAATTCCTTCAGAAACATGTATTGGGCTAGAGTCCATTTGGACTCATTATCATCAGGCCCAAAATTTATCTTTGAATTCATTTATTTGTCCACAAATGTATATTGGGCCAGAGTCATTTGGACTCATTACTAGGCTCCAAAACCTTTTTGAATCAAATGTGTTTGAATGATTAAATGGTGAATTGAGTAAGATACCAATTGGACTCAAACATGCCCAAATTCTTTCTAATTAGTTCAGTAGTAGAATCCAAACTATGGACAACATAATCATGGGCCAGAGTCCATTTGGACTCAATCCTTATCAGGCCTCAAACTTCTGATAATCTGGGCCTCATAATTAGTTTGTAGGTAATACGCCCTATTAGATACAAACAAAGTCATATTAGTATTGAACCTTTACACCTAAATATACAACATAGGATTAGAGACATATGCATGACTTTAGGTACTCATAAATGAATTATAATTATGTACACGCATGCGTGACATACTTGTGATACCAAAATAAACCAAGGCACATGTTCGCGTGATCATGGTCAAACACCCTTAGTAAACAAAATGCTTTAATCAAATACTCGTAGAAATTCTTTTAGGCGCGAATTTTAAACTACTATCATAATTGCGTACATGTTCACGTGACGTGATCCCGATTTCAAATAAATCCAAGGTACACGTTCGCGCGAATTTGACTATTTTTTTTAAATAAACCAAACATCGTGAATTGTGTACACGTACGCGTGACATGATTTTCGACACACCAAACTAAAAGGGTATACATACGCATAATTCGCATTAAGGTAATCCTTTAGACAAATCAAATGATTAATAGCGGTAAAAGGTAAAAATAAACATAGGTCCTAAAATGAGTAATTAGACAAAATAAGCCAAGTATGGATCATTAAGCGACCATGCTAGAACCACGGAATTCGGGAGTGCCTAACACCTTCTACTGGGTTAACAGAATTCCTTACCTAGTTTTTCTGGTTTCACAGACTTTAAACGAAGTCAAATTTTCCTCGATTTAGGATTTTAAAAATCAACCGGTGACTTGGGACACCATAAATATTCCAAGTGGCGACTCTAAAATTAAATAATCATCTCAAATTCAATTATGTCACTTTAAATGGAAAAACTCCCTATATCCCCACCTTTCGGGTAAAAAGGAGGTTTGACAGCTCTGGCGACTCTGCTGGGAACCAGAACCCAGAATCTCTGGTTTAGGGTTCAAGAATTCGAGCTTTAATATGATTTTACTTGGTTTGATTAAATTGTTGATTGTCCTTCTGTGCTTAATATGCTAAATGTCATTTATTTACCGCTTTGATATTTATTTGAAACTATATTTAGACTGTCTTCTTACGCATCCCTCATGAGTCTTCTAAAAATTGATGCACACGTTCGCGTGGCCCGCCTTTCTGTTAGAGGTCATACCAAGTAAGAACGGGGATGGATCAACCACTAGGCCGGATAGCCTTTCGTGCTACCGGTACGTCTCTTCCACCTCGACTCGAGTTGTCCGCTCGGGTAAGCCAGGTCTAGAACAAAGCCCCAGATTTAAACCTGGAATGACAAAACCTCATGCCTGATCCCTAGTAGGAACGCTTATTTGCATCATGTGCATTTTTGACTTAGGGGACTCAACACAAGGGTTGGGTCCGTCTAGGACAGGTGTGCTAGAAAACAAAAAAGACCATCATGATGCATCTTACCTGCTATGTGTACATTATTTGTTTTGGCTTGTTTGTTGACCGGCTAAAAAGAAAATAACAGAAAAACCAAGAGCGAGGGAGGATAGAAAATTTACCAGTTTCGAAAACCCCGATATTTGAAAAATACCTCGAAACTCTGAGGAGAAAAAGAATTTCAAAATAAGTCAACACCATATTTTTCAAGTTGTGCCAAAACTGACCGAACTACGTGGGTCTGATTCTCACCGGATGTGAGATACGTAGGCAAAACTTATCAGTGCCGACCCCACTTTCCAAAAATAAACAAAAATAAGTTCATTAATCAAAATAAAACCGACCTAGCTTCGGTTAAGTCTTGTACCATTCTTGCCAAAATAGCCTTAGAACACTTTACATTGTTGAAGGGCTATTTTCGTTAAGAACGGACGTGTCCGTCACTTTTCCTATAAAAGTACCCTGCCTCAGCCTAAAAAAATTATTCAAAAGTAAGAAGGGGCCACTTTTGCAAAAGTGACCGTTTTGGTCAATATTGCGCAAATAGCCATTTTTTAGGAGAGGTGTCTTTTGAAAATTAAAATTGGTCTTTGTAAAAAGAATTTGTTGGTCTTTTCATTTCAAAATTAGAAGAAATCTTAACCCTACCCGTTCACAGGTGCAAAATGAGTATTGTCCAGAATTCGCAACTGAATATCGTAGAGGAAGCTCCCCTACGACTCCGAATATGGTGGCATGACCTAGACAAAGTGGGTAAAGAATGGGTAGTTGAGAAATTGGGGGATCTCATTGACGTCATGAAGGTTAAACCAAGAGGTGACTTGATCGAAGCTTTAGTAACTTTCTAGGACCCGGTTCATAATGTATTCCATTTCTCATATTTCGAGCTCACTCCTACCCTGGAAGAAATAGCAGGGTATACAGGTTTTTGTCGGAATTTAAGGAAGCAACAACTAGTCTTCACAAGGCCCATGTGAGTGCACCATTTATTTGATTTCCTATCCATCAACAAACAACTCAAAAAGAGTCGGGTGGTTGATAGCTGTTGCTCATTCTATTTCTTGTACTCTAGATATGGCTTTCCAGACGGGTTCGAAACACATGAAAAGGGTCTAAGGAACAAACAAGACAAGGATACCTGGAGAATTCACCGCCGAATATCCTTCATAGTGGAATTCCTGGGTGTAATGGTCTTTCCAAATGCAAAAGGGACCATTGATGTGATTGTGGCTAGAATTGCCCAAGTTTTGACAGAGAAAAAGGATCACACTCTAGCTCCGCTCATACTGTTTGATATTTACCGGGCTTTAACACAGTGCAAGTCAGGGGAAACATTCTTCGAAGGTCGCAACATTATTCTCCAAATATGGCTAATCTAACACCTTCGTCATCACTCGAAATTCATGAGCTATGATCCTGACAAAACCAATTTCATCGAAAGCTATGAAGAAAGAGAAAAAGATTACAATTCCCCGGAGGGAGTTGAAGCTTGGATCAACCATATGAGAACTTTACGGGCAAATCAGATAGAGTGGACTCTGGGATGGCTTCCTGTTAGGGAGGTTATACACATGTCGGCTACAAGAAATCATTTGCTGTTAATGGGTCTAAAAAGTGTCCAACCCTATGCACCCCAAAGGATCCTGAGGCAGTTGGGTCAGTATCAAATATTACATGAGGATGAAGACTTGATTACCCAGGTTATTGAATTGCACCCTGAAGCTCCATTACCTGAAGCCTTGATTCAACAAAATTGGAATGGGTGTCAGTATTTGAAAGAAGATACTCAAGTGCCTGATCTTGCCAAAGACGAAGTTGATCTGGGTTATGCAGCATGGTTTGAAAAGAGAAATGGCATTGATGAAGAAACATAACCCGAGACGAAAAGGCCTTCCAAAAGGCCTCATGTTCAAGCTTTCGATGATAAAGTTCAAGAAAGGTTAGCTTGGGGAGAGAAAGAAAAAGAATATCTTGCCACTATCCGCACTTTGAAAGAAAAATTGAGGACCTTTGAATTCAACAATGAGTTACAGGCACAGGTAGTTGAAGGCGAAAAAAGACAGTTAACCCGAGAGAACGAGGCGCTCCGTGCCAACTCCGGAGTTTGAAAATAGCTGCCGAAACACCTGTGAGAAGTGAAAGGGATGAAAAGATCATCAGCAACCTAAGGATGAAGGTTCATGAGTATGCGTTTGATTTGACTAAAGCTGAAAAAGGCCTGCTAGATGCCCAATCCAAGTTAGCCAAGGGAGCAGAAGAACATGCCTATCATTTGGGGCAGAAGTATAGCAAAAATATGGCAATCTTGAAGGAAATATTATTTTCCATGAGGAATGAAATGGTCCAACAAACTAATGACTTCAAAACAGAAAGGGAGCACTGTTATGCACGAATATGCCAATTGGAAGGAACCGTGCAACAACTACATGACCAGAACAACACAAAAACCCAAGTGTTGGAAGCCCGGGCATAACAAATTGGGCGCCTATTTCAGAAGAAAGGGGTCATCAGAACCAGGATCAAGGAAATATCCGACTATGTCGTGGCGAAATTTCACAAATGCGAAAGCATGACTACCCCATTTTTTTGCCTCTATGATGACTTTAGTCCACCAGGTGATGGATGATTTGGACCAGCTTCAGGGAGACATTGCATACAGGCCTGCACAAAGACTAGCCAATGCACCAGAGGCCCCGAGAAGACCAACAGAAGCCCGCCTTTACTTTTGATGTTTTAGTTTTCG
This sequence comes from Nicotiana knightiana, assembly GCA_005239525.1. Lineage (NCBI taxonomy): Eukaryota > Viridiplantae > Streptophyta > Magnoliopsida > Solanales > Solanaceae > Nicotiana > Nicotiana knightiana. The sequence continues at coordinate 16,926 of ML422821.1, read as the reverse complement.
AGTCTGTATTTTATTGCTTTCTAGAAGTTTAAGTTGTTTTGTTGTTTGTTTGGAGTTTGTAATTTTTCTTTTTATGGTTGTCAGTACTTTAAATTACTTGTAATGAAAAACAAAAAGACTTATCTTTAGTAATTAAATGAAAATTGCACTTTGTTACTCTATATCTATTCCTTGAACTACGTGATAGTCTGATTCATGCGGTGTCATGATACGTAGGAAATCCACATAGGATTCGATCATAACCCTAGAAGAAAATAATGAAGAAAAAAAAGAGTGAAACATTAAAGCCGGGATGAAACACACAGTTGTCGCAAAACATCTTAGAAAATGTTTGGCTGTTTAGGTGCATCGCATCCCCTAACGTGTGATTCCCTATATGTTAATATCTCAAACTAACCCGTTTGCTATCTATCATGAGCTCAGGATATTATTTTTAAGGTTGTAGGTTTTGCGGTGGTATTCTGACGCCACACCATTATTTAACAAGATCAAAAGAGAGCATTGCAATGACCTCTTAAAGTCATCTGACTGTTGTCGAACCCGAGGATAGCCTCGCATCAGTTAACCCACAATCGGAGTCAACCACTTCTGAGGAGAACCGCAGACTGAGATGCCGCATGTTGGAGATGGGGGATGCTTGGTCTAATGGAAGGGAGCCACCTAGTTCTATCCCTGGCTTTCCCGAGTTGATCCTAAGGACATGAGGAACTACTAATGTTCCAATTTCAGCACCCAATCCGTTCATACCATTCAGATTCCCCACTATGACAACAAATTTTACCGGTATGCCTTCTGAGGTTCGCCCCCAGGCACCATATTCGGGAATTCCATCTGTTGTGTTCACTACACCACCAGTTGTCGATATGGCGCAACCTACATTGCCTCGACAAAGATTTGAGCCACCGACCTTCACTATTCAAGCTCCCCAGTTCAAATTGGATACTGCCCGGATCACCCCGAACTCTTATCCTCAGCATCCGCAGTCTAAATCTCCTATGGAGCAGGAAAGAATCTTGAGAAATCCCGAACAAGAGGAGATTACACGGAAAATGAAAAGTCTTGAGCAAAGCTTGAAAAGTATACAGGGCCTGAGTGGCAAAAAAGTGTGTCTTACGCTGATCTGTGCATGTTCCCTCATGTGCACTTGCCTGCGGGTTTTAAGACACCAAAGTTTGAAAAGTATGTCGGGCACGGAGACCCGATTGCCCACTTGAAATGATACTGAAATCAGCTGAGAGGAGCAGGGGAAAAAAAGAGTTATTAATGGCCTACTTTGGGGAGAGCCTTGCTGGAATTTCCTCAGAATGGTACATAGATCAAGACATTTCCCGTTGGCACATATGGGATGATCTAGCCCGGGATTTCGTGAGACAGTTCCAATACAACATGGACATAGATCCAGACATAAATTCTCTATCCAACCTTAAAAAGAAAGTCATCGATAGGTTCCGATAATATTCCATCAAATGGCGTGAACAGGCTTACAGGTAAAACCCCTTATGGATGAAACCGAAATGGTCAGTGTTTTCCTGTAGGCCCAAAAGGCCGATTATTTTTCAAATATGATGTGTGTCATGGGAAAAACATTCGCAGAGGCCATCAAAATTGGTGAAATGGTAGAAAAAGGCTTAAAAACAGGCCGTATATTGAGTCAATCAGCTCTAAGAGCGACCTCCCAAGCCATTCAGAGCGGCTCGGGAGGCTTAGCAAGCAGGAAAAACAAAAAAGAGGGAGCCATGATGGCTTCGAGCTTAAAAAGTCCTCGACGGTTCTAGGATTATTCAGGCCCATCTCCCATGGCTCCCCACCATTATTATCCTCATCAAGACGTAGCCTACACTATATCTCCTCATCCCCATGCAGTGATGAATGCTCAGCCGTACACCCGACCACAACAACAATACAATCAGAACAGAGCTCTACTTCCCAGAAATAACCCTCCTTACCAAGCCCCATATAATCCATATCCTCCTCAGAATAACTACCAATACAATAATCGTCTTCATGAACCACCCAGAAAAACTAACTTCACATCCATCGGCGAGTCATATTCCAGCCCCTTTCCCAAATTGGTTCATATGGGCCTGTTGCAGCCTGTACCTCCAAACATGCAGAATCTAGAATCTCCATCATACAGGCCGGGTACCAGGTATGCCTATCATTCTGGGGCATAAGGGCATGGCACCGAGGATTGCTGGACTCTCAAAAGAGCAGTTGAAAACCTAATTGACCAAAATAAGGTAGTGTTAAGGGATGGGGAAGTACCCAATATAACCAATAACCCGTTACCAGCCTACAACAACGGGCCCGTTATCGGGATGATTTGTGAAGATAAAGAGTTTGACCCTACTTTGAAAGACATTATTTTGAATGGTAATACAGAAAAGAAACCTAAGACGGCGGCAAAACCGCTCGGGGATGAAAAAGAAAACAATGCCTACCACCCAGAATGAAGAAAGGTCTAAGGAAGTAGAGAGAGAGAGGTAACACCAACCAAAGAAGCCGTCCTCTACGTCCCAAGAGCTCCCAGAAATAGGCAGCTCATGTTGATCCCTCCAAAGAGGTTGGAGCTAAGATCAAATTTGCCAAGAATGTATGTACCAAAGGGGACGAATGTGGCAAAAGGGCCAGTCATCTCACCAAAGCTGGATGAGCCTCTAATCATCAGTCGCAGGCCAAAAATTCCAATAAAAGATACCAATACCACCCCCTGGAACTATAATCAGGCGCTGGTCACCTATAATGGGAAGGAAGTCAGAGGGGAAGTGAATGAAAAAAACCCATACGGGAAGTATCATGACCCAGAAGAGTTGAAAAAAGCCAAACAGAATCGTTTCCCCCTCAAACAGCCTGTACTGCCAAAGAAGCTGAGGAATTCATCCGAAAAATGAAAACATCGGTGTATGTTGTGATTGATGAACTCAGAAAGACTCCTTCCCAGGTTTCACTATTGTCTCTGTTATTGAGCTCAAGAAAGCACCAAAAGGTACTTCTAAAGACGCTAAATGAGGCATATGTGCCAATCGAGACTACGGTTGAACAACTGGAAATAATGGCAGAGCGGTTCTTCGAAGTCAACAGAATATCTTTTAGCCGAAATGACTTACCTCCCGAAGGAGCTGCCAATAACAAGGCCTTGCACTTAACAGTCAAGTGTGAGGGGCATTATGTGAAAAGGGTCATGCTGGACGGTGGATCCGTGGTAGATATTTGCCCTCTGTCAACATTGCAAAGAATGGAAATTGAGACTGAAAGGATCAGGCCGAATAATGTTTGTGTCCGGGATTTTGACAGTGTCAAAAGGGATACTATAGGAGAAATTGATTAATCCTAACCATTGGACTTGTGGATATTGAATTAACGCTCCAAATTTTGGACATGGACACTTCCTATAACTTTCTACTAGGAAGGCCCTGGATCCATGCCGCGGGAGCCGTACCCTCTACTCTCTATCAAATGGTCAAGTTTGAATATGAGAACCAAGAGATAGTTGTCCATGGAGAATATGAACAGTCAATCTATAGGGACCCATCGGTCCCCTGTCTTGAGGCAAGAGAGGGAAGTGAACACATTGTTTACCAGGCTTTTGAAATTGTGCTTGCTGATCAGTGCGAGGAAGGAACTCCATACCCTCAAACCTCTTTGTTAAGCGCATCAATCATGGTCGCCGGTGAAATTATCAAACATGGATACAAGCCCGGGAAAGGGCTTGGGCATCTTTGTAGGGCATCACAGAACCCGTTACTGTGCCTGTCAACAAGATATTCTTTGGAATAGGTTTTCAAGCTACCAACGATTATGAAGAATGGCCTGAAAAACGTAAGAGAGATGGATGGTTTTTGCCTCAGCCACTTTCGCACCTCGCCAAATCATTTGTTAAAACAAAGTACATAGAAGAGGAAGAAGAGGCCTTTACGGATGAGGAAATTGAGGATATCTGTGAAGTAATGAGGCAAATTCTCTATGAAGTCCACATGGTTCAACCGGGTGAAGGCTTGAGCACCGCCGAGGTGCAATACATGGGACCAAATGCAAAATTGCAAAATTGGAAAGCTACTCCCTTCCCAGTCAGGCGGGAATCTCGGTAGTTTATGTTTTGCAATCCTCTCTACACTCCGAGTTATTTCAGGGCGTAACTCGAGTGTTTTTAATTTTATTATCTTTTAAATTCCGATGTAAAACCCTGCTATCTTCAAATTCAATGAAATGAAATAAATATTTCATTGTCTATGGATCTTCTTGTGTTATCCTTTCTGATTTTGTTATTTTTCTTATTTTTCAGTCTTAATAATGCAGCTTTAAATAATATGACATGCTTGCGGACTTCATGCCTAGATCCTAAAACACCATCTAATTGTGAAATAATGAATCAAGAGCTCGAATATGATGAAGATGTGGCTTTTAGAGAAGGAACAATTTGAGAACAAGCCTAAGCCAAACCTAAATGAAACTGATCAAATCAATTTGGGCATTTCGGAAGAGGTCAGGGAGACCATGATAAGCATTCACAAAGAAGGAAAAACTAGAGATGCATTGATCCAAATCTTCTTCGAATTTAAAGATGTGTTTGCATGGTCTTACGATGATATGCCAGGACTAAGTGTCGATTTAGTGCTGCACAAATTGCCAACTCATCCCGATTATCCTCATGTCCAACAAAAGCAAAGAAAATTCAAAACAGACATCATCAACAAAATTAAAGAAGAGGTTGCCAAACAATTAAAAGCCGGTGTAATCCGATTAGTCAGATAAACTACATGGCTAGCCAATGTAGTCCCAATACCAAAAAAGGACGGGAAGATCCGAGTATGTGTTGATTACAGGGATTTGAACAAAGCGAGTCCCAAGGACAATTTCCCGTTACCAAACATCCATATCCTTGTCCACAATTGTGCCAAACATGAGGTACAATCTTTTGTGTATTGTTATGCTGGGTATCATCAAGTCCTGATGGATGAAGAAGATGCTGAAAAGACAGCTTTCACCACACCATGGGGAACCTATTGTTACAGGGTCATGCCATTGAGTTTGAAAAACGCTGGGGCAACTTACATGAGTGTTATGACTACCATCTTCCATGACACGATGCACCAAGAAATCTAGGTGTATGTTGATGATGTAATTATTAAGTCTAGGACCTAAGAAGGCCATGTCCAAGATTTGAGAAAATTCTTTGAGCGGCTACGCAAATATGACTTGAAATTGAATCCTGCTAAATGTGCATTTGGGGTCCCATCTGGGAAGCTCTTGGGGTTTACAATCAGCCGAAGGGGCATTGAGTTAGATCCAATAAAGATAAAATCTATCCGAGATCTTCCACCTCCGAAAACCAAGAAAGAAGTCATGAGCTTAATGGGAAGATTAAACTACATTAGCTGGTTACTTGCATTGATTACAACCACATGTGAGCCCATAATTAAGCTGCTAAAGAAATATGCGGCGATTAAATGGACAGACGAATGCCAAGAAGCTTTTAACAAAATCAAAGAACATTTGTCAAATCCGCCAGTGTTGGTCCCACCTGAGCCCGGGAGACCTTTGTTCTTGTACCTAACCGTCTTGGAGAACTCTTTTGGATGTGTCCTCGGGAAACATAATGCAACCTGGAAGAAGGAGCAAGCCATCTATTATCTGAGCAAGAAATTTACTAGGTATGAAGCAAAATACACTCTGCTGGAGAGAACTTGTTGTGCCTTAACTTGGGTCGCTCAAAAGCTCAGACATTATTTGCTAGCTTATACCACATATCTCACAACTCTGTTGGACCCTCTAAAGTACATATTCCAAAAACATACGCACAGGAAGGCTAGCAAAGTGGCAAATCCTGCTTACGGAGTTTGGCATTGTCTATGTCACCCGCACGGCCATGAAAGCCCAAGCTTTGGCCGATCATTTGGCTGAAAACCCGGTTGATGATGAATACCAACCTTTAAGCACTTATTTCTCTGATGAGGAAGTAAATTCAGTTGAAGTAATTCTTGAAGACACAAACACTTGGAAAATGTTCTTTGATGGAGCGGTAAATGCAAAGGGTGTTGGGATTAGGGCAATCTTTATTTCGCCCATAGGACAGCGCTATCCAGCCACCGTCCGTCTTCGATTCTTCTGTATAAACAACACTTCTGAATACAAAGCTTTTATCATGAGCATGAACATGGAAATTGACATGGATATAGAAGAATTATTAATCATAGGAGACTTTGATTTGATCATTCGGCAAGCAAAAGGAAAATGGGAAACTCGAGATATCAAGCTTATCCCATATAGACAGCATGTGGAAGATGTTAGCAAAAGATTCAAATATGTCGAATTCAGGTATATTCCTCGATTCCACAATGAGCTAGCCGACGCACTAGCTACTTTAGCTGCAATGCTGCCATATCCGAAAATGTCCACATTGACCCGTTAGAGATTCAAATCCGAGAAAACATGGTTATTGCAACACGGTTAAAATGGAACCCGATGTCCAGCCATGGTATCATGATATTAGAAGATTCTTGAAGACAAAAGAATACCCGGAGCAGGCTAGTGGAGAACCAAAGCGAACTATTCGAAGGCTTACTAGCAGTTTCTTCTTAAGTGGAGAAGTGTTGTATAAGAGAACTCCAGATTTGAATCTGTTAAGGTGTGTGGACACCAAAGAAGCTAAAAAGAACATGAACGAAGTGCATTTAGGAGTATGTGGTCCCCATATAAGCAGATACGTACTTGCAAAGAAAATCCTGCGGGCAGGATATTACTGGATGACCATGGAAAAGGATTGTTTCAGTTTTGTCCGGAAATGCCATCAGTGTCAGATACACGGCGACCTGATTCATGCACCACCCTCAGAGTTTCATCCTATGTCAGCACCTTGGTCGTTCGTTGCTTGGGAAATGAATGTCCTTGGGCCAATTGAGCCAAAAGCTTCAAACGGACACAAATTTATCTTGGTTTCCATCGACTATTTCACAAAATGGGTCGAAGCAGTCACTTTCAAAGCCGTCACTAAGAAAGGAGTGGTGAACTTCGTGCATTCCAACATTATCTGTCATTTTGGTATCCCAAAAACTATCATTACTGACAACGCTGCAAATCTAAACAATCATTTGATGAGGGAGATGTGTGAACAGTTTAAAATCACACACCGTAATTCCACCCCTTACCGTTCCAAAGCCAATGGCGCCGTTGAAGCAACCAATAAAAACATCAAGAAAATCCTCAGCAAAATGATTGAAAGTTCTAGGCAATGGCACGAGAAGTTGCCTTTCGCATTATTGGGATATCGCACAATTGTGTGCACATCAGTTGGGGCCACTCCTAATTTATTGGTTTATGGCACTGAAGTCGTAATACCTGCAGAAGTTGAAATTCCCTCTCTTCAGATCATTGTTGAAGATGAAATTGAGGATGATGAATGGGTAAAAACCCGACTATAGCAATTAACCATGATTGATGAGAAAATGATGGCCGCAGTTTTCCACGGGCAATTGTACCAACAAAGAATGGCCCGCGCCTATATCAAGAAAGTACGGCCTAGGAATTTTGAAGTGGGGTAACTCGTCCTAAGACGTATCCTCCCGCATCATGAAGTGGCAAAAGGAAAATTCGCCCCAAATTGGAAAGGTCCATACATTATAAGGAAATTGCTACCAAAAGGGGGATTATACTTAGGAGACATTGAAGGAAATGACCCCGGAACGACTGTCAATGCAGATGCAGTCAAAAGGTATTATGTTTGACCTTTTCGCGATTTTGATTCTCTCCCATTGAAATGACGAAGGCTTTCATTCTCGCTACCCCAAAAATTATCAAATTTTTTAAACCCTTTTGATCCGTTTATCCTTCTTTCATCACCCTCCTTGGAACCCAAAAAAAATTCAAAATCAAAAGAAAAATCACAGTCAAAAATCAAACAAAAACAAAAATGTCTCCCTAAACTACGTTCAACTTGATTCTGAAAGGATACGTAGGCAACCTCTCCCTGGGTTTCAGTCACACTAAAATAAAATTCCATATTTCCCCAAAAGGTTAAACTGGGGCAGATGTTATAATAGTTCAGCGATGATTTCGTTTGAAAGGTTCCAAAGTTGTAATTCAATCCAAATTCTGTTACCCTAAATCCTATTCAAGTTCTTTCGATCAATCGATAAAGATGTCCAAATTGGAGGATACAGTTACTTGGATCTGATGCAAACAAAGGAGAGAAATAAAATGAGAGAGTCTTATCGGTGAAAACCAACACGGGCACCATGAGGCGACGGTGGGCAGAGAAGTTGAAAATGAGAGAGTTTTGTTAGTGAAAACTCGCAAAGAGCACTACAAAGCGTTGGTGATAAGAGAAATGAGAGAGGTTAGTCGGTGTAAACCCGCAAACGGCACTGCTGATCGGAAAAAGATAATGGGTCATTGACATGGACACGGTCCGGGGCAAAGTTTCTTAATCTCGAGGAAATAGTTGTGATAAATTTCTGAGAGTTACATGCTCTACACAGATCGGGCACCCAGTCCAAGAGGCATGTCATGTTCATTGAAGGCCGCGTACACTCCAGATAAGTCCTTCTTTCCCTCCCCCCCGAAAGGGATATTTCTTGTCTAAATTTATTTTTTTAATTTTTTCTTTCAATCTCTTTCGGTCTAACTCTGTTACTAAAGTAAGACAAACAAAAGTATGGCAAAACTAATTTACAGGGCTCTTATTTGACACGGGCTAATATGCAAAAGGCACCCAGCCTCGTCAGGGGCATCAAGTCGATCTCGACTGACCATAGGGGTCGATGCTTCAAACTCAAAATCTCTCGGGAGGAGAAAATCAAATTAAAGTGCCCATGAAGGAAAATGAAGTTGAAAATGTTGAACTCCATATAGCTAACCGCCTCGGCAAGGTGCGAAAAACCAAGATCCCCAAATGCTTTGAATTGAGAGAGAAAGCTAAAATGGAAGGCCAATGAAGGCAAAATAAAGTTATAAAGGTTAAGTCCCACGCAACTAGCCGTTGTAGCAAAATGGAGGAGCCAAAATTTCGCCAATGCTCCGAAAGTCCAAAAGGAAAACGAAAGAAAGGGAAAAACAAGTCAAAAGTGAAAAACCTACAAAGATAGAATAAATTCAAAGGGTGGGTCCCACGCGACCCATCGCCATAGAAAAATCAGAAAAGCTAAGGTCTCCAAGGATAAAAATAAAATCAACCCCCAGCAAGCAGCAGTTGATATCTTCGTCAAAAGGCGAGCTGAGATCAAGCAGTTGAAATAATCAAGGCCGAAAAACCAACCACCATTTCAAACTGACAACTGTTCTTTGTTTGAAGCGAACAGGTGTAACCCGAAAGCAACCCCGCAAAAATCAGGTGCAACAAAAAAGAATCTGCGCAAGGGCTAGATGCGGCTTTGCAGCAACAACTCCACAAAGGGGAGTTTCAGCTAAAATTCTTTCCTGCAATTACTCATTCTATTGACAATAACTAAAAATAAGAAGAAGAAATGATATCAAAACAATTCATACCCGAAGTAGTATAGGGCGTCCAAACCCTAGCTACACTTTTTCCAACTTAGGATCCCACTCCTTAGTTGATACTGGCATAACCCGATGATTTTTCCAACATAGGATCCCACTCCTTAGTTGATGCTGGCATAACCCAATTATTTTTCCAACTTAGGATCCCACTCCTTAGTTGATGTTGACATAACTCGATGATTTTTCCAACTTAGGATCCCACTCCTTAGTTGATTCCGGCATAACCCGATGATTTTTCCAACTTAGGATCCCACTACTTAGTTGATGCCGGCATAACCAGATGATTTTTCCAACTTAGGATCCCACTCCTTAGTTGATGCCGACATAACCTGATGACTTTTCCAACATAGGGCCCACTCCCTAGTTGATGCCAGCATAACCTGATGATTTTCCAACATAGGTTCCCACTTCCTAACTGATACCAGCATAAACTGATGGTTTTCCCAACGTAGGGTCTCCAATTCATAGTGATTTTACTTTTAGGAATAGGGTCTCCACTCCCTAGTCTACCTTTACTCCGGGTACACCACTCGCGCTCTTTCATCACTTTCAATAATGAAGTAGTATAGAATTTTGTTACAATAACTCACGAAATTTTTCCTAGTGAAAAACTGGGGCAGAAAATTCTGTTCGTTTCTTTTGATTTTGAGAAGATTATACCTTAAGACACTGGGTTCGAGACGGCCAAAAAAAGAAGTTTCAATCCAGAATAAAAGAAGAAAAGAGAAAGCTGAACCCGAAGCACATAAGTGGAGACGGTGTGGACTGCTCAGGGCGAGATTGAAGTCATCGGTTCTATATGTCCCATCTTGATCCGAAAGACGAGAAGATTGAACCAGCACCTGCCGCTAACAAGCATCAAGACCCAGATTAGAGATGGCCTAAAGAACTAGCTAAGACTCAAGACCAAGCTTCTGAAAATTTACAGATATGAATCTTGTAACTCGTAGCTGATAGGCCTAGTTAGTCTTATTCATTTTGTTACTTTGGTATAATAAGGAGCTCAACAACAGTAAACAACAACAGCGGCAGTAAAATCACAGCTTTCCGGTAGTGCCAGCTACCAAAACTCCCAGAACTACACTGAACCGATTTATTTATAGCCAAGGATATGTACGCAAACTTTGAAGCAAGGTTCGGTCAAGCTTTTCCAAAGAGCTTCCCACGGATTATCCAAACGGGTAAAAGTTGTTCATAACTGCTCACTTTGTCTTTCCCAAAAACTCTTCATGTTTCCGAGCAAAGAGGGGCAGCTGTGAGCATGTAATTTTTACCTTACTAAAATACTCCTATAAAATTAATGAATAAATTAGTCTTATTTTGTAGATTTTTATTTTTTAGGATTTTTTGGTATTTATTTAGAATTATTTGCATTTTTAGTCGCATGTTTTTATTTTTTTAAGTTATGAAAATATTTAAACCTTCATCATCTTGCATTATTAGGTTCTTAATTTAATTTAATTTAATTCCTAATCACATAATTAATTGCTTCATTAAAAGAAAATCTCAAAAATTGTTTGTTCTTAGAATTACTTTTTAGTTTTAGTAATAAATTAAGTATTTTTTCTTTAAATTTAAGATTGGCTAATCGTGTAAATAATATGAATAGATGATTAGTGTAATTTTACAATTTGAGATAATTTGGTATTCTATTTAGAGTTTAATTAAAATTATTTAGATTTAAAATAGGCTAATTAGCTTAAAAGAAAATCGCATTGGGCTAAGTCTTGAACACCAAACCCAATCCCAAAAATAGCCCAAAAATCCAAGCCCAACCCTTAAAAAATCTGATCCATACCCATCTCCCCACTCAATCTTGACCATTGATCTCTAGTAGATCCAACGGTCCATAAACCCCCACTTTTTAAATATAAAAATGTCCTAAAACCTTCACCCCCCCTCATTTCCACACTCTTCATTCTCTCACATCTCTCTCCCCAAACCCTAAACCTAGCCTCCCCCCTTCCCTCTCCCCTCACTTCCGCCGCCACCCCTCCCCAAGGCGGTGATGACCCCAAATCCGGTGCATGATTTGGAGTTGGCAGCCATTGTCCACGCATTGAAGATTTTGAGGCACTATCTGTATGGTGTGGCGTGTGAGGTGTACACGGATCATAAGAGTCTTCAGTACTTGTTCAAGAAAAAGGAGTTGAATTTGAGGCAGAGAAGGTGGTTGGAGTTGTTGAAAGATTATGATATTACCATCTTATATCACCCGGGGAAGGCCAATGTGGTGGCCGATGCTTTGAGTAAGAAGTCAGCTAACATGGGCAGTCTTACTTTTATTCCGGTCAATCGAAGGACGCTTGCTTTGGATGTTCAGGCTTTGACCAATCGATTTGTAAGGTTGGATATTTCTGAGCCTAGTCGAGTGTTGGCTTGTACAATCGCTCGTTCTTCATTATTGGAGCGTATCCGTGATCGGCAGTTTGATGATCCCTATTTGTGTGTCCTTAGAGACACGGTGCAGCACGAAGGTGCTAAGCAGGTGACCTTAGATGATGATGGTGTTTTGAGATTGCAAGGGCGAGTTTGTATGCCCAATGTTGATGGGATTCGAGAGTTGATTTTAGAGGAGGCCCATAGTTACCGGTACTCTATTCATCCGGGCGCCATGAAGATGTATCAGGATTTGCGGCAGCATTATCGGTGGCGTAGAATGAAGAAGGATATGTGGCATATGTGGCGCGATGTTTGAATTGTCAACAGGTTAAGTATGAGTATCAGAGGCCTGGTGGTTTATTTCAGAGGATTGAGCTTCCCGAGTGGAAGTGGGAGAGGATCACTATGGACTTCGTTACTGGACTTTCGTTGACCCGGAAGAGGTTCGATGCAGTTTGGGTCATTGTTGATAGGCTGACCAAGTCAGCGCATTTCATCCCTGTGGCAGTCTCCTATTCATCCAAGAGGTTAGCTGAGATCTATATTCGGGAGATTGTTTGCCTTCATGGTGTGCTGATATCTATTATTTCAGACTTGGGCGGCGCAGTTTACCTCGCATTTTTGGGGAGCAGTTCAACGAGAGTTAGGCACCCAGGTGGAGTTGAGCACAACATTTCATCCTCAGACGGATGGGCAGTCCGAGCGGACTATTCAGATATTGGAGGATATGCTCCGAGCTTGTGTTATTGACTTTGGAGGATCATGGGATCAGTTC
>ML422817.1:3189-34301 GCA_005239525.1 Nicotiana knightiana | reverse complement strand
TATATATATATATATATATATATATATATATATATATATACTCTATTCATTCCATGGCAAAAATTGACACACAGACACAACTAATATGTTCAACTCTCTCTCTCACAACTAAAATTTGCTACTCTCTCTATTCTATCTTCTATTTGCTACTATTCTAAGTTAGCCGGCTGCAAGCCAAGGCTAACTACTGTGCATCTCCTATCTTCTGCTTTGTGTTACTGCTTTCTTTACTTCACTGGTATGTTCTAATTCATATTTCATATCTCTCAAACCAACATGCTTCTATTACTGATGCAGTTCATTTTGTTTCTAATTTTCTTTTACTTACTATTCTGGTGTTCAACATGTAACTAGGATCTTGGATTCCATCTAGCACGTCTTTGTGTACTCCAAATATGTCTTTATGTGAATCTACATGTTTATTTTTGATACATTAGATTAGAGCATCTTCTCCTGTCTTAAACTGGTTGGTACTGCCATGTTAGTTTCATCCTATACCCTACTGATCCCCTGAACCCTTAGGATCTCCGATTGATGCTCCTACCTGCTACATGTTCAGTACTCTGCACCTATGTGTCCCTCAAACCCCCTTTCCCCTTTTGTGGTTGTTGGATCATTCTGGGTCCTTGTGTGATGCTGACTTTACCTTGGTTCTGAGATTGGTGTTCATGTTCTTTCAAATTATTTTCATCAGTTAAACTTTTGTTATATTTCCATTAAGTCTTTCTTCCAAAACTATTTTCTTACTTAATCTTTTCAAACTATGAGCACTTTCACTCTACTCTTAGACCCCTTAAGTTCTGCCCCCTCTGTGTGAGCATTGCCTTGGGACCCTTGAGCTCCCTCTGAACTTTGACACACAAAGGCTGGCCATTCCACACTGCACTTACTCTATCTTGGCTATGAAATCTGGGTGTGAGCACTGCCCGGGATCCCTTGAGATCCTTAGGGAACTCCGACACACCTGGATCATGTGAAAGTTTGTGAATAGAATGGCAATGAGGCATGCTGGAGATTCTGGGCCTATCAGAAGGCTCCCCATAGTATAACTTCTTCTTTTCATTATTCAGTTATGTAATTCGTGCAAATGCCTGTAATAATTGTTGTAAACAACTCTGTGGGGATGGATAGTGAAAAGGGAGGGGTAAAATGCATGCTATAGATATTAGAGGGTAGAATCCATGTTATTAGGTTTTATTCCTTATTTGCGCAATAGAAACCATGCTTAGGACTCATATGTGCAAGATCATGCATTAGAGACCATGTTCCCTAGGTCTTACACTTATTGTTTTCAGCATTTATTGGCATCTCATTTCGAAAGTCCTGTGCTAAAATGTGTTAATAAGCCCTAAGATGCCATGTACACTTAGAGATCATGTTTAGGATAAACAACACTAATAAACCTGTCTTGTTTACATCTCCTGAACTATGCTTAAACAATGCANATAGTGAAAAGGGAGGGGTAAATATGCATGCTATAGCTATTAGAGGGTATAAGCCATGCTATTAGGTTTTATTCCTTATTTGCGCAATAGAAACCATGCTTAGGACTCATATGTGCAAGATCATGCATTAGAGACCATGTTCCCTAGGTCTTACACTTATTGTTTTCAGCATTTATTGGCATCTCATTTCGAAAGTCCTGTGCTAAAATGTGTTAATAAGCCCTAAGATGCCATGTACACTTAGAGATCATGTTTAGGATAAACAACACTAATAAACCTGTCTTGTTTACATCTCCTGAACTATGCTTAAACAATGCAATATTAGTGCATTTAAAGATCATGTTTAGGCTTTTGATTCTGCATCATTCTGCATCTCTGTGCATTATATACCATGTTTTAGGATTTCATTCGTACTCGCTGAACAACACCTAGTCTAACTACTGATGCATGTAAAAGGTATAAAACACTTCACTCAGTTTCTCTAAAACAACTGGCAAAAATTCTATGTTCTGAACAACCTAGAACAGCATGTGTAGGTAATACTTTTCAACAGCCCCTCTAACAATTCAGATAATTAGTATACATTGTCCCACGCCTAGGCAAGTCTTAGGTAATCAACTTAAAAAATGAAATCAGAACTGTCTTTGTGATCATGTTTAACTGTCAGCATGCTTAAAACCAGTAGGCAAGCCTGATTAAGACTTCCTCTTTGAGTTATGCAATAAATCTGTCTTTGTGTTATCACCTAGATACCATGCTTTAGGATTCTGAATTAATATGGACCTTAGTTGTGTATGAGACATGTTAGTTATGTGTACTGTGTGTGGAGGAATACTTGAGTCTTTATCTGCTTTCTATGCTTTCCTTTATCTGCAGTCCTACTTGTTTTGTTATCTGTTGCCCTAGAATTTTTACCTTTAAAACCTGAGGGTCTGCCTAGCACCTCCCTTTAGGATAGGAGTCCTAATTTCCTCCGGGATTGATAGGAAGGGTAGAATATGGATTTGATGACCGGTGCGCTAATAACACGTGTAGCCCCTCTTCGAGGAGTGATTACCGGGTGATGTGATCCATAATCCATATTATTATAAACCTAGGATAACTTATATATGCTTAGATTATAATCTTTTCAAAACTTAATCTTCTTTACTGTTTTCAAACATCTGCATGCTTAAGACTTAAATACCCTCTTATTTGAGCATTTACTTGTTATTTGCTAATTGTACAAATTCACGAAACCATTTAGCCGGGAACCACACTTGTGGATCCTGAGGGGTGCCTAACACTTTCCCCTTAGGATAATTTCAAGCCCTTACCCAAATCTCTGGTTAGCAACGTAGTTTTAATTGAACCCCTTAAGTGCCCTAACGCATCGTTAAAATCGTTAGGTGGCGACTCTTCAAAATATGCAAATCCCTTTCCCAAAAAGAACGAGTTGTCCCAACCAATGTCATAAACCCTATTCCGCGAGGAAAAAAAGGGGCGCGACAATGTGCTAACATCCTTCTTTGGCTTAAAGGATGATTTCACATGTTTTCCTCTAGCACATACATCACATACTTTGTGCTCCTTGAATTTAGATTTTGGCAGACCACGAACCAGGTCCTTTTGTATCAATTTATTTAGAAGTGAGAAGCTTGCATGCCCCAATCTTCTATGCCACAGTTCTACATCATCATCAACTACCTTCAAGCAACTCATATCACCAGCTTCTAAAGATTCAAAATCAGCAACATAGATGTTCTTGTACCTTTTAGCTACTAAAACCACTTTCCCAGTTACCAGACTAGTAAATGTGCACACTTTAGACAAGAACTCTACTTTGTTCCCTTTATCACAGATTTGGGAGACACTCAAGAGACTGTACTTCAGCCCATCTACATAGTACATGTTCTCAATTGAGTGCAAAAGAGACTTTCCAACCCTTCCAACACCAAAATGTATCCTTTTTTTCCATTGCCAAAGGATACATCCCCTCCTTGCAGGGCTTTCAGTGAGAGAAAATCCATGGTGTTCCCAGTCATGTGCTTTGATCATCCACTGTCCATGATCAATTGTAGTCCTGTTCCTCTCAGTGGTCCCAGCACATATAGATTACAGGTTAGATTTAGGAACCCAAACAAGTTTGGGTCCCTTGTAATGAGGAAAAGGGTGGATAAGCGCTTTTCTAGTCCATGCAAGCAAGAAGCGATTTTTGCTAGTGGTACCAGGTCCCCTTTTTGTAGTCATTTTTTCAGCAAACGCTTTATTTTTCTGAACAGATTGAACCCTGGCAGGGCAGTTTTCTTTGAAGTGCCCATTGTCCCACAGTGGGTACAAAGCCAGTTATCTGGAACAGTAACGTACTTGCTGTGAGGGTTGTAAGGAATTTTCTCCTTTTGGAACCCAATCCCCTGCATGTTTCCACTGTTGTTAAAGTACATGGCAGTGAAAACATCTATGGACCAGGTCCACTTAAGAAATTTTTCAAGATCAATTTTTAGTTTCACCAATTCAGCTTGAAGTTGCCTATTTTTCTCGAGTTCACCACATAGACAAGTTTTCACATCATTTAATTCCTTTTCAAGCTTGATGTGTACCTCACTATCTACTTCTTTCCCTTTCTCAATACTCACAGGCCTATGTTCTGATTTGAGTCCCTCAATTATTTCTTATATGTCTGTGATTACCACCAAAAGGTCATCCCTTTCTTGTTCAATAGCAGCAATTTTTTCTACCAGAGTGTTCTTTTCTTTGCTCAGGTTCTCTATGGTTTCCTTCAGGTCAACAACCACTATTGTCAAGTCATCTCTTTCATTTTCTACACTATTTATTTTTCCATTTAGAGATTCTTTTTCTTTTTCAATATTACCTATGGTCTCCTTCAAATCAATCACACAGACCACTAGATCATCTCTAGATTGCTCAGCCTCTCCTAACTCTATGGTCAAGGCATCCTTTTCATCAACTAAACTATAGTATGCATCAATTAGAACATTTGCTAATGACATTAGTTTCTTAGAAGAGTAGTACTTCGTATTTCTCTGAACATCCCTGAAATTTACCTCATCATTGTCATCTTCTTCATCATTATCAGACTGCCCATTAGTGCAAACAATGAATCATATTCCTTTGCTTCGTTTTCCACTGCCATCATGGAACTGTTTCCTGCATCTGGTTCCTCTTCTGATTCACTGGAGGAGTCTCCCCATGCAGCAAGAGCTTGCTTCAAACATTGCCAGCTGCACTTTTTCGGCTGAATCGTTTGTCAGGAACCGGGTTCCTTTTTTGCAGTTTTGTTAGAGTTATGTTTGTAGGGCTCCTGCTTCAGAAGTGGACAGTCTTTGATGAAGTGCCCTGGCTTTCCACACTTGTGACAGAGATCGTAGTTCCTTGATTTACTTGAACTGCCTCTCCTCGGTATGCCACCATTTCTTCGAACCATCTTTTGAAATCTTTTAGTGAGATAGGCCATGTCACTATCTTCTTCACTTGAGTCATTTTTTTCAGCCTTGAGCACCAGGTTCTTCTCCTTCTTTGGTTCTCTTCTTTCACTGTCTTTCTTTTTCTTCATCTGATACGTCTTCAGATTTCTAGTCAGCTCGTCCATGGTTAGAGATTGTAGATCTTTGGCTTCAGTGATGACGTTCACCTTGCTCTCCCAAGGTCCAGGTAAAACACTGAGAACCTTCTGTACCGGCTTGTTTCTAGGAATTATTTCTCCCAGTGAGTGAAGCTCATTTATGATGAATGTGAATCTAGTGTGCATGTCTTGTATAGACTCATCATCCTTCATCCTAAATAACTTATACTCAGTGGTGAGCATGTCAATCTTGGACTGTTTAACCTGAGTAGTTCCTTCATGTGCCGTTTGCAATGCTTCCCATTTCTCCTTGGTAGATTGACAAGATGAGATTCTATGGTACTCATCAGGTCCTATACCACATAACAAGGTACAAACTTACAACTCGTAGAGGAACTGATCCGTAGAGGAACTTCTAATAAAGCAAGATAGGAGTTACAATTAGGAACAAAATACAAACTTACAACTCAACTAAAGACACACATAGACTCGTAGAGGAACTGATCTGTAGTGGAGTTGTCTTCTTGTTCTTGACATACTTGAGACTTCAATGCAAGTTCAGATCTTCAATGCTTGAGAGAATATTAGTAAATGCTCAAGTGAATATCTTCTTTGCATTACACCATGCTATTATACTTCCAAGACATCCCAAGGATGATGTCTATTCTTAGTTGGTACACACTTCTTCCAATGGGAAGTGACTTGTAAAGACCCCAAATCCTAAGCCGGTCGTGATGGCGTCTATCATGGAACTAAGCTGGCCAACCATTTCAGATTATCAATATATCCCATAATTTCACCAAAATTTAGCAGATTTCAAAAATGTCAGAAAGAGATAAACAAATACACACTTGCCCAAAACCTGGAGTCAACTGCCATGATCATCTAAGACTGAAAATACAATGTACAACAATGACTTGCTACAACAAAGTTTGAGGTACAAAAGACCAAAAGAAGCTATAATCTGAGGGAAAGAAAGGAGGTGAGCTGGGGACGCTAAGCAGCTACCTCAATCCTCTAACAACTCCAAGCTCGTTCAGAAATCAACTAGTGGGATGGTCCGGTACCTGGATATGCATACAGAGATGCAGGGAGTAACGTGAGTACGCCAACTCAGTAAATAATCAATGTAACTAAAAATTTGAGTGTAGTGACGAGCCATTTAAATCATATAAATCCATATAATGAATAACAGTGGAAATGAGCAAATCAAGTCAGAAATCTACAATTCCGAATATTTCATAAAACCCCGGCTTTCATTTAAAAATCTCGTATGAAAACTTTTATCCAACATTTATTATCAGAGGCTCAGTGTAAAGAAGAGTGAAAACAACATTTTCATAGAATATAAGCCCCTCGGGCATAGTATCACTCACAATAAAGCCTCTCGGGAAAGCCTCTTAGTCGCTCGTGACTCCACTATCAGTATCTCATGCTCTCACTTAACACTCGTACTCAGTAAGTACCATGAACACACACAACTGCTGCGGTGGGCAGCCCGCTCCACTACATTTATACATACATATATATATTTATATTGTTGCGGCGTGCAGCCTGATCCATATAATAGTCGATTGCGCTCACTGGGGGTGTACAGACTCTTGTAAGGGCTCCTTCAGCCCAAACGCTATATCTGTTGCGATGTGCAGCTCGATCCAATATGTATACTGCTGCGGCGTGCAGCCCGATCCATATATATAACATATATTGTTGCGGCCTGCAGCCCGATCCATATATATATAATCTATGTCGCTGCGGCGTGCAGCCGGACCCACATATAATATATAACACATATATTGATGCAGCATGCAGCCCGTCCTATAACTATCCTCACATACCTGGCGCTCGGCCTAATCACATATATACTGCTGCGACGTGCAACCCGATCCATAGCTATCCTCACATACTCGGCTCTCGGCCTGACTCAATCACCATCACAAGTCACTTGGGAAATTTATCTCAACTCACGGGGCTCAGCCCCAAATACTTTTCAGAGTTTTCAAAGTAGTGTGATAACAGTAAAAATAACCACAATTAGGAAATAATGTCTGGGTTCACAATTTACTAACAGGATAGTGGTAGAATAGTGTAAAAGTACCCCCTGAGGGTCTAAACAGGTCGGCACAAGGCCCCAATCATGGAAAATACCCCTAAGGGTCTAAACAGGTCGGCACAAGGCCCCAATCATGGAAAATACCCCTAAGGGTCTAAACAAGTCGGCACAAGGCCCCAATCATGGCTCACAGCCCATATACAAGTATAAATTTCTAAAATACAGGATATCATAAGGTTTCAAATAGAATACACGGCTTAATAGTCGCTAGGGACGGACCAAGTCCCAATCCCTATCGATGCACGCCCCCACGCTCGTCACCTAGATCGTGCGTCACCTCATTTATCAACACAATAACAGATAACGGGGTGTTATACCCTCAGGTTTAGAGTTACAATCGTTACTTACCTCAAAACATCCCAAAAGCTACTCCGCGATGCGCTTGCCCCTCGAATCGGCTCTCAAAAGCTCTGAATCTAACCAAAATCAAATTAACATCATCAATACACGCTAACGGAACAAAACCCAATCGAAAGATATAAATTTTTAACACAATTCTCGAAATTTGGCCAAACACGAGCCCCGGGTCCACGTCCCAGAACTCGATAAAATTACATCACTAGAATCCTCATCCACCCATGATTCTATACATACCAAAAATTCCACAATCGGGCCATAATTTCCCACTCAAATCACCAAAAGGATTTCCAATCTTCCTCCCCATTTTCCCCAACCTTTTCCACTTTAATTCTCCAAATTACAAGCCTAATCCGAAATAAAATAGCATAGAAACGAGTTATATAGTCCGGGAACTTGCCTCCACTGAAGACCCTCAAAGACCTTCTTCAATTTTCTCTCAAATAAGCTCCACCAGCATGCAACAATGGAAGAATAACCAAAATTTCGCTTTTATACTGTTCTGCCCAGTTAATCCACACTTGCGGACCTTTCCTCGCACCTGCGGACCCGCACCTGCGGTCCCAGGTGTGCACCTGCGAAAACCCACTAACAGTACAATTCTCGCACCTGTGGTCCCTTTTCTGCACCTGCGGCTTTGCAGGTGCGGCCAACTCTTCGCACCTGCAGACTCCTCCTGCCTAGCCTCTTTTTGCACCTGCGCCTGGACCTTCGCACCTGCGGCTGCCCATCCGCAGGTTCGGCCACACCAGAAGATTAACACCAGCAGCTTTTTGCTGCAATTTTCCTAAGTTCAAACCTCCGCCAACCATCCGAAATCAATCCCGAGCACCTCGGGGCCCCAACCAAACATACCAACACACCCCATAGCATCATTCAAACTTAGTCGATCCTTCGAATGACTGCTGCACCGTTTCTGCACTATAGCGTGCACAGTTGCAGGCAGTCACTTTCTGCAACTGCTTTCCAGCTGTAGAGTTGACCTGTACTTCTGTCAGGGAAACATCATTGGATCAAGTCCCTAAACTGTTTCTTGTGAATCCAAAAGTACACTGCCTAGATTACTTTGAGCCTATTGCTGAATGATTGTACCAGGCATGCATCAGGTCCTTTATCTGGTTCTAAGTAGAAAGTTTGATAGATCGTCAAAACATAAGACTAAGAGACCTTAAACCCATCAACTTGGTCCTTAACTTAGAGTTACAAGCACATAAATTAAGGGCAGGTAGTCCTGAACTTCGAGTTTTAAGTTCAAAAGTTAAGGACATGTAGTCTTGAATTTAGAGTTACAAGTTCAAAAGTTAAGGACAAGTAGTCCTAAACTTAGACTTACAAGCTCATAAATTAAGGACAGCTAGTCATGAACTTACAGTAACAAGCTCATAAGTTAAAGACACTTGGACCTGAACTTTATGAGCAGAAGGGTATTTTCGTCCATACGGGTAAAATTTATTAAAGATGTGGCTAAAGATTAAAGATATTTTAAATAGTGGCTTAAAAGTAAATACATATTTTATTAATGGCTTATTGGGTAACCTGTCAAATGGCTATAGTAAGAGACCATTTGGACATTAAAAAATCACTGTTTACATAAAATGTCCAATTTTCACTTGAAAATGAATTTTAGAATTTTTCGAAAATTTGAAAGCTTCAAAAAGCTGTTTTTCAGAATTTTCACTCAAATCATTGACAAAACTTCAAAAACAACCCAAAATAATATCCATGTCCAAACAATACTCTAATTTTCAACTACCATTTTTACTTTAATTTTTTTTTACTTTTTTTTTTAAATTTTACAATTCTTATATCCAAACGCCCACTAAGTTACATAAATCCTACTATATGTTCTCAATCAATTGCCTTCAAAATCTCATGAAAATCCCTGATAGTAAAGGTTTACGCATATCTCGACTAGTTCTTTAATTGAATATCTGGTACCTCCCTTGCATCAATATAAGGCAACTCACTTAGACAACTCGTTTAGTACGATCGATAAGTAAAAATAATTTTTGAGATAAAAATTTAGTACATCTTATCCCTTGTTTAGTTACTAATCATAGGATGAGTTATCACAGGATTAAATATAGTACCGTGATAACTTATATCTGCCAGAGTATGGAATAGTAATTCCAGAATAAAGCAGCAAAATTGACCAACATACCAAACAACCAATAAAGAATAATACCAAGATTACTATCTCAGCATAATTAATCATAGCATAACTTGTCTTCAAATCAAACAACCCCTTAGTTAAATAGAAAAAGTCACTTAACTACAAAATATATAAGATGTTACTGTGGAGGTACACTTTGCAACAATAACAATAATAACACAACAAATTCAATACGATTCCACAAGAGAATTTAGAAAGTGTAATTTGTATACCATCTTACTCCTATGTTGTAATGGTAGAAAGATTTTATGCGATCGACCTCAACTTGAGAAAAGTATAGTCACATCATTATAAAAAAAATACACTACTTTTTATACGTTGTGCTGATCTATGGTGCCTATCTGTTGGAGCTCATTGATTGGTTAAGGAAGTCACTGAATGCAACTAGTTCTCAGAAGTCTTATTATTGACAGATTAGCCGGTAGATTTTTATTATTTATTCAATTAAGTCCCTGTCGAGCTGATATCATTATATGCATGTGTAAGTTAATTTCTCTTCTGGGTGTAATGAGACATATATTATGCATTTGATGAGCTTTTGAAATAATGATTTTAAGAAAGAATTTGTATTCATGAGATCAAATGTTGGCCTCTGAAAAACAATGCTATTTCAAATATTGAGGCAAGAGATAACAAAGTCTCTCGATATCAAACTCGTAGTCAAATCACAAGCGCAGTTTATATTTTCGACAAGTTACATATGAAAATACCGCTATGTATGATTGGACTAATCAAACATGCGGTCCAAAATGAATTATGAGTCAAACTAATATGCGAGAATTGTAATTAAAAGTCAATTAGGATGGAGCCAGCTTTCCTTGTATGCAATAATGTAATGATAAACCTCTCATTTTAATTTAAGAGGATAATGATGCCGCTTCTTATTAGTTGATAGAACTCGTCATAATATAGAGAGGTTGAGTTTTTGTTTTGTTTTTATTTTTTATTTTCGTGTTGAATGATTTAGAAATTTAATGTACTTTTAAGAAGAAAGAGACATTTTGAAATAGTCATTGGTTAATATACATATCTTTTGAAGCATGTCTATATGTTAATTAAAGAGTGTATTCATTTATGAAAGAGAATACATTTGTTCATGAAAAGATGCATTAGTTACGTTTCACTTTCAATAAGCACTTAGCCCTTAGAAAATTATCGCTTGAGTTTTCATAACCTATCTATTGAACTATCTTTTCATTCAACTCTAAATTTCTAAATAGCCAATTGAGAGAGTTAAGATGTAACATTGCTATTTAATTACACAAAAATAGTGACAAAAATCCACTTGCCTTGAACTAGTTTTTCACATCTATTTCTCATTCTCTTTTTTCATTATTGATTGTTGCATTTTATCTGTTGATTAACTTTTATAATCCTAGTTCATACTATATTTTTAATATTTATCGAACAGAGTATAGACGATTGGAATGCAGAGGTTTTTTAAACCTTGTATGGGATGTTTCAATTAAAGCCCAGTTGATGCTTCGATCTGTTTGATTAAAAACTTAAAATATCGTAACCTTCATTGAAGGAAAATATTTTATTATAAATCTCTTGAAAGATCTCTATAATTCTCCACAAATTTTTATGTCTCTACACATAAATTAAGCTAGCAATATGAAACTTATTTTAATTAGAAAATGAAAATCTATTCCAATATTAATTTGATTATAAATTTTATCTAGACATGAATTAAATAAACTAAAAAATATTAAATCCTAAAGAATTTGCTACTGTAAGTTTGAATTAATTTTCCAACATTGAGAGACCAATAGCAAGTGCTAATAAACAAGAAACAAACACAAATATTTTCTGCAGATAATAAAAACTCTTCCAATTTCATATGTCTGTCAGCTTCAATACTCTTTATCTGTTTGTATGATACCTTTCTACTTAGAAAACATAAACAACTAAACCATTACAATTAGAAGAAACAGTGTCATTCCACAGCTCAAAAGTGTTAGTTGCTTGTATTCTGAAAACAGAATTACTCCTACCATTCAATATATGTATACCATTCTGAGTACCATATATTACAATCCAGCCTAATCTACTGACTTTTCTAATATTTTCTGGTATTCATATGATAACCATCACCCTATATATGTTCTTGATTTCAAATTTTCTCTTTATCTCTTGCGCTTGGACTTTAGAGATGTCACAGACTGTGAGTTGCTATGCCAATTGCGCTTTCTTTGATTGATGAACCAGTTATTTATTTGCTTCAGTTGTAACCCTGTTTCCTCCACAAGTTTTGCCTTATCATCTTCCTGCATATTGGAAATCTTGATTATAAGATAAAATTTAAAGGGGCATGTAAAGGTTTTCAGATTTCAGAACAGGTGAGTTCACACAAGTGGGGATTGGGGAGGGCAGAGTCTACACAGACCTTACTCCTACTCCGGAAGGTAGAGAGACTGTTTCCGAAAGACTCTCGACTCAAGAAAATGAAAAGAGACAAGAGAGAGATTTGAGAAGAAATGATATTAAATTAGGTGACAGACTCACAGTTGGATAAGGCCATTTGGAGTGTTGCTGCCACCAATTCTTTAGAACAGTAGTGGTGTCACCGGGTAACTTCCCTGCCCTTCTCTTCCTCAATATCTCTTCCCTCACATCTTCAATTCTTGATCTGAATCCCTGCAAGAACCAGTTGGTATCGAAGGTATCAAATGAGCGGGTTGGGTTAATTTTGGGCGGGTCAAAATGGTTCGAGTGATTGATCCGTCTAAAAGTTATTTGGGCTGAGATCGACTGGATCAAGATGAGTTAAAATTTGAGTTATAGCCTAACCCGCCCAACTCTTACCAAGCTTTAATAATGTGTGTTATTTTCTTATATATTGTTTAGTTACCAAATAAGAGTTTTTTCTTTTGTTATGGTCATGTATAAAATATCAAACAAAAAATAATTATTTTAAAGATATTTTAGCAAAGTTATCCACAAATCAATTTGGACTAAAAATCATGATAACGTTAGATGGGTTGAGTTCAACAAATAGGAGAGTCAATAACCAGTCCAACCTTGAACGGGTTGAATGGGTCTGAGCTCAAATTGCCACCACCACCGACAGTTATGTCTATGATATCAAAAAGCTACAAATTAAGACTTGTGAGCTACTAGTATTTACTTGGCTTCTTATATATATCACCAAAGATCAAAAGAATACATGTCAACTGGCCAAAGTCAGTCCACAACTGGATAGGCCCATTTGATAAGCGGGCCTGTAACTAGCCCAACCCTTAGAGGAGGACTAGACCTTAAAGCCCAATAAAACTAGAGGGAAATATCATAAATACTCAATTGACTTGCTCATGTCTACGTTCTTACAAAGATTTCGGAGCCCTTTGTTCATAGATTTTTTTTTCTTTTTTTCGGAATTTATTTTATTCAAATACGTGTTTGTCCATGAAATTTTGTAATTTTTGAAAAAAATTAAAAAATGAGCTTTTCAAAAACCAAATAATTCTTTTTCCCCGCTCACAAAACTGCAGCATTGTCCAAACATAATTTCAAATTCTAAATATTATTTTTCAGCTTAACTCCAAATATCACGTTTTTTTTTCAAAAATTACAATTTTATGTCCAAACGCCTACGTAATATTACACTGATAGTGTAAACAATTTAGATTATCAATCTGTTTTCCTCCTATCATGTTTTAACAAACATAATCTATGTTACTTTTATGTTACTAATCTCACTTATTATGAACAGTTACCTGTAATTATCTTTAAGACGAGTGTAAAACTTTATACTATCATAAAAGTTGATGAACTCCTTTAGGAAATGAGAGATTTTGAGGAGGTTACCTGTTTAAGCTCAATCTTTAATTCCTGTCTGACTCTCTCCATAAGGGACCTTTCAGATTCAGTTGGAAGACCAAATCCCATTCCCATCAAGTCATGTGCATCACCTCCTGATTGATCTAATGAAAAATCCATCTGTAGCTCATCCTCATCATCTGACATTGTTGCACCTGATCCTTCTCCAAGTGTTGCTCCTGAGGTAGAAAAAGAAAAAGGCATACAGTCAAACCTCTCTATAACAGTTTCGTTTGTTCCGAATATTTTTTGATATTATAGCGAAATACTGTTATAGAGAACATATATTATAACATAACATGAAAATTGGTTCCGAAAAAGCTTGAATTTTATAGTGAAGTGTTGTTATATAAGGATGTTGTTTTCTGACTTCTTGAACTTGGTTAAAGCACATTCTTAAACAAGTAAAATAATACATTGTAGCTATTAGTCTCACAGATTTATTGCCTTTTAAATGCACAAAAGCTTACCTTTTTTAAGTGGAATAATTATAACTTATAATCTTCAATTATTGGTAAATATGCAATGGAACGTGTGTAGTTCCTCCTTTCATATATTTATGAAGGGACAAAATGGATAAGATGTAACGATATCCACATTAATTTTTGCAGCAGTACTCTTCAAGTAAATTTAATTATATCACCAATACACAAAATGTTGGTCTGGATTTGACAGTAACTTCATTTTCAGGCATTATCTATAAGGAAAAAAACTTATCAATATCCAGTGTTTATATCAAATAACTTGCATATCATCTATAGCCATACAAATGATATGACAGGTTTTAGACCATAAATTTTAAAAGCTTTACAGTCATACAATAGCTATGGCTTATTTAAGACTACACATCTCATAAGTCTTCCCTTCTTTAATTATTATAATATGTGACAAGTCAAACTAAGACAATCTTTTCGAAACGAAGAGAATATTATTTTTTGATGTTTATATTTCTATCTTATACTTTACAACTGGTCTTCTTAAAACAAGAACAAACATTAAAATTTAGAAAGAAAACTGAGACATCATAAATACATATATGCAACATGATTAAAAGAATAAATGTGGCAGTAAAAAGGGAAGCCAATTGCTTATAGAATGGCAAAACAAATGAGGTTAAGTTTATTTCATAATGGGGTTAAGGAACAAGTACTGTGACTCTTGTCCCGAATGATTTAATTCAGTAGTTAGAGAGCAATGCATGATGTGTAAGTTAGATGCACATTCACGTGTTTGAATCCTGTTACACAAGTCGATCAGTTGGCTCCGGTCTTTCTTGATAAGAAATAGTATCATACTGTAGACTAATAGCTATATCCGCTTAAAAATCGACGTCATGGGTGTGTTTAGATAGACAGACAAAGATAAATAGATAGATAGATAGACGAGAAACAAAGCAAAATAGAAAAGAATTACTAATTATGCTTTCCCCATGTGCTTAGAATGAACATATAACATAGCATATCATACCATTGTCACAGCTAGACGAGTATGTCGTTAAGGGTAAAGTATGAAATTTAAAAGAAAAAGATCTTTAAATGTAGCAAGGTAATATTATTCTTGTAAAGAAATGGATATTGAATACCCTAAAAGGTAGCTCATGAGACGAGGATTGTTCAAAATTATATAAGATTATAACTGTTTTCTCAACCAATATGGGACGTAACACACTCTCTACTTCCCCACCCTCCCACGCACCCAAGACATGAGCATAGATAATATAACATAGAGATCCCAATATTGGGAAACACAATAATAAGGGTTCTATGGGTTTGACTCTGATACCATGTGGAAAATACACCGTTCATGTGACTCAATCCTAAAAAACTAACTCATCAAGAGATAAACTCTCACCTAATGTAAAACATAACGATTCTCTTTAGAACGGGACAAGAAAATATCATATAAAATGAAACATAAAAAGTATCAACAACTCATGTCAGGAAATGTTCACAACTTCTTTAAATGGACGATACTAATGTTTGTACAATTACCATATCATATACAGAATCTCTAAACATGATTGGAAAAGATGTTGGAGGGAAAAAGAATTAAGATCCCATATCTTCATGTTGTTAGATGAATCCGATGCAGTGAATCAAAAGTCACAAAAAAAGATAGAAAAGTGGTTTGAGAAAACAAATATTCTAAAGCAGCCTCTGATCAATCATCAGTTGTTACTAGTGTTGTTGGTTTGTTAGCCTATTCTAATTTGTTCCTTCCATCACCAACCAACTAAACGCTCCACCTACAATATATATATATATATATTCTAGTTCCATTCTTGGTCCCACTACCACCCAACTCTATAACTTGTATGGTTGCACAAACAAGAACCCCAAATTGCTTTAATAATCCTAAGGATCAAATCAGAATTATAAATTCACTCAATTAATTAATTACCATGCACTTCAACACGTAAGGTTCACATATTTCCCTTGATTGTACTTTGGTTATAACAAGACCCCTCATGTAACACAAGTATTCATGCTTTGATGCAATATCCATAAAGATGTAAAGATTTAACTTATATATATAGACAATATAAAGAATTTAACCTATTACGACATGGAGCGATGAAGCTAGAATTTGAAATTCATGGGTTCTGAACTGCCACTGAACTCATTGTTGTTTAGTTACTGGATTTGCAATTAAATATTTAGGCAAATTTAATGATTTTTCTAATATAAAACATGGTCTAAGCAAAAATTAGCTACTTGGTTCGTCTGAACACGTAAATAATACACTACTTCCGCCCTGATGACATGTTGTTTATTTTAAATAATAATTAGCTGTAATTATCTATCAGGATGATCTGATATTGTAAAATTTCTCCTACATGCATATACTATGGAAGTTAGGCTAAAAGATTTTGGTTAAAAGTTAAAAACAGTTTACATACCTGTCAGAAGTTGTAAATTCTGCTCAATTTCACGGCAGGCCATGACAGCTTCAACAGCATGAACTCTGACATGTTGCTGAAGCTGTTCTTTAAAGGAACATAAAACTAACAAATACTGTGCCTGTTCAAAAAATAACACACCAAACACACAGTCAAGAAACATAATCATCAGTAAAGGGGAAAAAAAAAGCTTAAATCTTTAACAAAAGTTGAATAAACTAAGTTCTTGGCAAAGGATATTGGAACAACAACGTATATGCAGACTTTTACCCCTATCTCGTGGAGACAGAGAGGTTGTGTCCGATAGACCCCGACTCAGGAACAAAGAATATTGAAGAGGGGAAACTAAAACATACCAAGAAGTTATCAAGTTCTTGTCTTTCATGAGGAGAAAGAGAGTGAGAATGATGTTGAGAAGCATAAGAACGCAAGAGATGATGAGACTGAGAAAACTGAGCTTCAATAAGTGGTAACTGATCAATAGGTGTAGCTACACGAAGACAAGCTACATGTGCTGAAAGTAGCTGTTCATATAAAGGATGTGTAGCAATTTCACTCTTTATCTGCCTCTGATTATCCTCAGAAATCACCATTGAAACATCACCTAAACCACCAATTCCACCTCCACTGCTTGACCCCATTAATCCAACTCCTTGTTCTTGCATTTCCAAAATAACCAAGATCCTCTTTTTACAACATATAAACAAAAGGGGTTCTGTGAAAAAAGCTAAAAAAATATAGGGGTTTTTAGGACCACCACTGAAGAGAATCTTGATGTACTTGATAATAGATAGTGATAATATGATATGATGATGTATACTTTTGGACTGTTTGGTTTCAGAGAAATATGATGAAAGAAAATATGAGCAAAATCATAAAGCAGACAGTTTTCTTACTATTGGTTCAAGAGAGAGAGAGAGACAGCATATATATTGGGATCTGAAGCAACAAAACTTTCTGCACCTATTCTGAAGAGCTACAGATTTTAACACATACACAGAAAGAAAAAGAAAAAGAAAATGAAAATGAAAAACTTTAGTTTGCTTTTTGGTTTTCTTGGAAAAAGTGTAGTAATTGATACAGAGGAAAAAAAAGAAGAAGCATCAGATCAGAGTGGAATCATTACTATGAAAGGGAAGCAAAAAAGAGAGAAGATGATGGTAATGAGATCATAGATAAAGCTGTTTACTGCAGCTGTGGCCTGACATTTTGAGGAGTTTTTTTGTTTTTTTATGTATATAGAATTATAGATTAGCTTTTTTTTTTTTTGATTGATTAAGATGTCTAATATTTAAAGTAGAGTAAATTGACACTAATCTTGCTTAAGATAAGGTTATTGGTAGGATTAGGTGATAGAATATCACAAGTATTGGGTATTCTCGAAGCATGATATTTAAATTGAACCTAACTTTAGAAGCTTATTTAATTCTTTTGGTGTGGCCATTCTTGCTCTAACTTCCTACTCTTTGCAAATTTCATTTTTATGTTTGACTTTGGTATAATCTTCTTTAATAAAAATTTAAGGCGCCGTTGGCCATAAAAAAATATTCACTTTTCTCGAAAAATATTTACTTTTTTTCGGAATAAGGCTTTGTCCATAAAAATTTTAAGTTTCACTTAAAGTTAAATTTTGGAATTTTTTGAAAATTTAAAAATTTTCAAAAAACTGTTTTTCAAAATTTTCATTTCAAATCACTCACAAAAATTAGAAAATAATTACAAATTTTGTTCATGTCCAAATACAACTCTAATTTTCAAATACCATTTTTTCTTAAATCTTTTATTTTTATTTTTTCCCGAAATTTCAAAATTCTTATGTCCAAATACCACTTAATGTCAAGGAAATTTTGCTTTCATACTACAATTAATTAATTAATCCCTCATCTAATGCACCAATATACCTTTTTGTTGGTGTATGGTAAAATCAGCAATGCACTTTATAATCTTGTACCCTTAACCTTTACTATAATTTCTTTTATTGTTCACTTTATCCCAAATAAACGTCTAGCTATTAAATTATCCAAATTCTCTCTAAAAATAACTTTAGGCAATTGAAAAAAATCAAATTAATTTCATTGTTCTCTTTTTCTACTTGAAAGGAATGAATCGCAAAAGGTAATTTATATCATGATTAACTTATTTTCGGGCCTTTTAATATTTGAAATCAAGAGCGCTTCGGGGTTGCCCAGTTGGTTTGGAGGATGATTATCCATACAGATGACTTGAGATCGATTCCATCCTCAATGTCTTATGGGTAGAGCCTGTCACACAGGGCTTGCCTAGTGCGGTTTACATCCCCTGCCCAGTTTGCAGGCTATTACACAGGGGATGTTTACCCAGTGCTCACCACAGAATGCTCATCCGAAGGGCAGAGGCTGTGCAGAGGTTGTAGCGGCTGCGGGTTTCCCCTTATATACCAAAAAAAAAAAAAAATGAAATCAAGCAAAAAGAATTAGCTAGCCTTTGTACGGGAAGTAAAAAAAATGTATTTTTAATATTCAAACATATATTAATTAGGAATAAGGAAAATGCAAAAAGGAGTTGAAATGTCACATTTCCTTGGCTGGTGTTTGATTTTCAGTTTTAGTCTATTTTCTACGCTATTAAGAACTTGTGTACCAGCAGGTCCAGCACAAAGGAAAAACAAAACAACATGTGTTAACTGTTTGTTAGGCAACATATGACCCCCTACCTACTAATTACTATGTCACATACACACGTATATATGTCACATACGTTTCACAATATAAAATCCACTTTTTTAAATATTAATCAAATTAAACACAAATTCTCAAAAATAATAGCCGACTAGATATATTTTTTTCTGTATATATGTGTATTTTATACATAAAATATATATATATATATTGTATACACTTTTCACCTAGCAAATACAATTGATTTCGACAGATCAGCTAATTTTATATTTTGCCCTATTTTATACTCCCTTCCAGGAAACGTCACGTTTGTTGTCTAAATCCATCGACACTACGAAAGAAATTTTACTGTTTTAAAATTTCAGGAAAAAAAATTAGAAAACAAATATTTAAGTCCCTAGCCTTGTTGCTATCCCTAGAAAGGTTGTTCCTCACAAGATTTATTGTGAATTAAACATGAACATGGGTTAAAAGAAAAACTTTTGTTATATTTTTCAGTAAGGTTCGTTTGTGGTAGATGTTGAAGTATTCACCCTCACCCTCCAACTCCAAGAGGTTGAGATACCTAAAATGTAAGGTATTGATTAACAACGATAATAAATTCAGTGGAATCTTATAAATGGGGTCCGAGAAAAGTAGTGTATACGTATACTTTATTTCTATCTTGTGCGGATAGAGAATTTATTTTCGATAGATCTCCGGCTCAATATAGTCTAAGCAGCAAAGCAAAAGAAATAAAGTAATGAAAAGGATACGAAAAAAGTAATACCAACAGCAAAATAATAACATAAGCAAAGTATTATATTGATTAGATAAATAATGTTTGATATTTCACAATTGATTTAGGAGTGAAGCAACAATATGAAGGCAGAAAGTGAAGTAAAACCTTTTCTCTTCTGCATTTTTTCTTTTTTCCTAATAATTAGTTGTCTTAGTTTGGTTTATGTGGTGAAGTAGCGGAGCAAGCAAGGAAGAATAGTTTCTGTCAAGATAATGTTTGGTAGTAAGAAGATGTCTATATAAACTTAATCATATAATTGGAAATATCAATAGCTTATAATATACTAGAACCAAACAAGCTTTCTACACGTTGGTTGGTTTATAACAAAAACCCGACATCAATCAATAATTTGCCCATGCAAGCTTCTATTGTTTAAAATTTAAATTCGAAAAAAAAAAAAAAAAAAAAAATCTCGTCCACAAAATATCCCGTGGGGAAGGGCCGTATCTCAAAGGGTAAGATGTAGACAATCTATCTTAATGGAAGCATTTGTGACTGCTTTACAGCTCGAACCACGGTTGGATTTAAGGGGGCGGAAAGGTGTTCACTCGAACCTCCTTCGCCGAAAAATTACACTTTATATGTAAGGCAAAATCTACTTTTTACTTTTGTATATTATGTTTTGAATTCGCTTGACACGGCCCAAAAGCATAGCTTAGTGATCAAGGGGGTTCAAAACATTTGTAAGGTCATTGGTTCTATTCCCACTAGCTACAACCATTTTTAACTTTTTCCTTTTTTGAACCCCCTTGGCGGTAATCCTACCTCCGCCATTGGCTCGAACCCATGACTTATAGTTTCATAGAAATAACTTTACTGTTGCTCCAAAGTTCCGCTCCAAAATTTAAATGCATAATAACAATAAAAAAATTCTACAAATAGAAATATTAAACTTTTGAATGCAATAAAAATAATTTTCAATTTCTAATTATTTTTAACTTTGAATGCTCCTATAAACACTCGACACTTTTTTTTTTTTTTTTTGTAATTCTCCAGAACAATGAGAACTTCCCATTTTATACAAGGCAACTTAGCAAAAATAATCATTATTTGACATTAGAAAGAGAAACTTACATTAGTAAACACTTTAAAACAATCAAATTTGTATATACATAGTGTTAGTTCCAAAATTGTAATAAAAACTTTGAATTAGCTAGCATATCCTATACAATGACGAAGTTATGAGTTCATTTAATGGGTTCTTGATTTTAGACCGACGATTTATATGCTAATAATTAGGTTTTAAATTTAATATTTATATATATTTAATGAACTTATTAACAAAAATACATTATATAAGCAAAATCGATTGGGTTCGGCCGAATCATGTACTCAGATTTCTAGGCTTCTAGCTCCATTCCGGTATGAATATGAAAAATAACTTCATGAAGAGAATTTCTGGTGACAATTAAGAATTTTTTTCTTAGAATTATCCAGGAATAAAGATAAAAGGAGTAGGATAATGTCTGTTTATAATTTCCAAAAGTGTGCAAACACTAAAATTCCGTAGTTAAATAATGGTCGATCCAAAAAGGCCGGGATCAATAAATGGTTGATTTTTGCACCTAGTATAAAATTGTTACTCTACAAAACCAAACTTCTCATCAATATCCTTCCAAAAAAAATCGTTTTTTTTATAACCAAAAAATCAACTTATTGACTTGATTTTGGAAAATACTTTCATATTACCTGGCATTTGGTTGAAAATGTTCAATCATTAGTCTGCATATTTTCTGACTTTTATTAGTTTGTGTTATTTTTGAAGGAGAAAAAATATTTATACTTTTCAAATTCAATTTATAAGTTTTTTGCAGAAATTCAAAACATGAGGTTGTTTGACTAAAAAGTATGAAACTTTTTGTTAAACTAATTAAATAAAAAGGTGATGGGTAAATCTTAGTTAAATATAATAAGTCCTAGATCTAACACGTGCTTGTATGAATAATGCAGAATAACGTTTGAACCAATTTAATACAAATGATATAACCGATGATGTCAAGAATGAGAGGAGCAACAATGATGAGCAATTACTATAATAAATGGCAATAAGTGTAAATAGAGAGAATGGTTCACCCAAATATTGAATGAGGAGAATAATTCTTCTATCTGACAACGATATAAGACAAATAGATATTGGAATATATGAGATTTCTCGGAACTGATGCGAGAAAAGGTGGAATAAACCCCAAATCAAATCCTTATGGAAAGGTAATATTTTGTATTGTCTCCCTAGAGTCAATTTTTCATAAGAGTTCTTATCAGAATCAATATTACCCCATTTTTCCCTATCTCTTCTACTATTTATATGGGATATTCCCAAAAATCCTAAAAATAATACAGCTGAAGGAATATTCAATAGAATATTCCCTTTGAAAGTTCCAAAGTTATACTAGCCGTTGCTTCTTTTTCTACTGCTCGACCTCGGTCCTAATGGTTTACTTGGCGGCTCAATATTGTCAACCCTTGGTCGACCTCGACCTAGTCACCTATGATAAACCACAGTTCTCACACTTGGTCACCTCTTCATGCCGAATTTCTTTTCGCGCTAAGCTTTTACAAGGGCACGATGATACATATTCGCCACCGCGGGACCAAGGGGATGGTGGCACGAATGGACGATAAGGCGAATCGTCGATTTTGGGTCAACCACTTTTTCATACCGAGCACGTGGTGGCTAACCCCAGCAGATTTCCTGAGCAGTGGAACTTTGCCCGTAGGTGCTTTTGTTGATTGAAGTATGTTCCTTTCCGTTTTTTTTGTTTTGTGGCTTTGATCGTTCTTTTTTATTTTCCTGTAGCTGAGAAGAATCCTCCTTTGTTGGTCGCCGATATTTGTGACTAGATGGCCCAAGTCTTGCCCCCACACGGTGGGGATCCGCAACTGGTCATCGTTCAAC
Source organism: Nicotiana knightiana (assembly GCA_005239525.1). Lineage (NCBI taxonomy): Eukaryota > Viridiplantae > Streptophyta > Magnoliopsida > Solanales > Solanaceae > Nicotiana > Nicotiana knightiana. The sequence continues at coordinate 11,596 of ML422817.1, read as the reverse complement.
AAGAAATTTGGACCCAAGCATTTTTTGACCGGTAAGACAGGTTCCGATCTTTAACTACTTCGACCTTACTATTGTCCTCTTTCTTACTTACAGTTTCCCCTTTGGTGTTAGGTCGAAGAGCTTCGAAAAAGGCAAAGTCTCTCGTTCCCGCATTTTTCCAACTGGGTGCCTCGACCGGGTCGCAGTTTGTGCTGACTGAGTCCGTACGAAATACTTCTTCTCAGACTCCGGCTTTAAGTAGACATGGCCGTCGGGCGGCTGCTCCACCAGCGGAGACTCCGGCCTTCCCATTATTGCATATAGTTGATGAGTCTTCGTCGGGTGAGGAGGAAGTGGCTCCGCTGAAAAGGCGAAGAGTGGAGGTTAGCGGCGTGGTTATGGTAAATGAAGAGACAACGAAGGGCGATCATGAGCGGGCCATTGACGCACCCGAGAGTGCATTTTTTTTGGCATTGGAGTTCGCACACCCTTCAGTTTCGGAGATTGTTCCCCCGCCATAGGTCGTCTTGGAAGGAAGACGGTCAGAGGCAGCAAAGGTTTCCATAGAGGAAGGGCGGTCAGAGACAGCAGAGGTTGGGTCTTCGTCCACCGAGGGGAAAGGAAAGAATGTGGTCGTGGATGATGATCGGTCTGGTTCTGACATAGACCCCGAGGAGGTACGGATGTTCGACGAGGGTTTCACTAGGGTAGATGTGAGAACAGAAGGATCTACCCGAAACATCGTCATCCCTTTAGACTACAACTTGCTAACCAAATTAGAGAGCGTGGTCCCAGCTTTGATTCCCCTCTGCACGGGTGCCGAGAATAGGACCTTGCAGACATTTAAGGATGCCGACTTGTCGTTAGGCATCTCTGGAATGTCCCTACGAGTAAGTTTTTTGTCCTTTCATGTTCTCATTTCTTTACCTTGTTTGTCTTTGCTGACTGCTTTCTACCTGTTTATCAGACTCTCATTCTGGATATCGAGTGCGCCCGTCGAGAAGAGAAGAGAAAGGCTCTCTATAAAAGGATGGAGTCCAAGTATAGGGAATATCATACCAAGCATCGCACGTTGAGCAGCATACTCAGCGAGGATGGTCAATTCCAATCTCTCAGGGATGAGCTGAAGCAGAAAGACAATGAGCTGAAGCAGAAGGAAGATGAACTCGTGAGATTCATCGATAGGTGTAGCGAGCTCGAAAGGAACATTGAGAATCAAGGAGGACGAGCTTGAGGTGAGAAAAGGGGTTGTGGCCGAGTGCGTCGACCTTCAGGCTCAGGTGGCATCCTTGCGGGCTGAGCTTGAGCAGAGTAAATCTAGGGCCAACGGCTTGAGTGACGAGTTGGCCATAAAAGCGATGAAGCTAGAGAGAGACGAGGAAGCGAGGACGGCCGCTCTGGAATAAGCGGTTGTATTAGCAGGCTCCATCCGTGTCCTCAGATTTGAATGAGCAAATGAAATGGAGACGTCTGCGCTTAAGGAGGCGAGACTTGAAGAACGGATTGGTGGTCTAGAGATAGAGGTTTAGGACCTGAACGAGCAGATTATCGTCCTTAAGACCGAGAAGATTCAGGGGGTTGATGACGGTCAGGAAAGTTTCTGAGGCGGTATTTGAGGATGCTCGTGTTAAGGCATGTGCAGCTCAGGACGCTTGTGGCTACGATCTCGGTACGCCCGGGGAGGGTGATGATTAAGATGATTTAAACGGGCTTGAGCCAGGTGCTTGGTATGATGATGAATACTCTAATGGTGAGGACGTTGGTGATGATGGCGATGGGGGTGATGTTGTCAAGTAATGTATTTGTTTTGTACTATTGTTGTTCATTTTCCTTTTTATTTTATGGGCGTCTGTTCGGCCCTTGTAAGATACCTTTTGGAATGATACTTTTGTCGTCCATTTATGAGTTTCTTGTTTTTCCTTCAAATGTTTTCCTCAATTGACTGCTTTGATTGCAATTCGTGTTAGGCTGACTATAAGTTGAGCAAGTGCGAGGTCGAATGTTGACTCTTAACTAATTCGAACAAGGTAAAATCTAAGTCAGTTTGAGCAAGGTCGAATGTTGGCTTGTGAATTAATTTGAACGAGGTTGAATGTAAGTCAATTCGAGCAAGGTAGAATGTTGATTTTCAATTTATTTGAACGAGGTCGAATACGAGTCGACTCGAGCGAGGTCGAATGTTGACTTTTAAATTAATTCGAATGAGGTCAAATGTAAGTCGATTCGAGCAAGGTTGAATGTTGACTTTTAATTGATTCGAGTGAGGTCGAATACGAGTTGATTCGAGCAAGGTCGAGTGTCGACTTTTAAATTAATTCGAACGAGGTCGAATGTAAGTCGATTTGGGCAAGGTCGAATGTAGACTTTCAACTGATTTGAGCGAGATTGAATACGAGTCGATTCGAGCAAGGTCGAGTGTCGACTTATACATTAAATCGAACAAGGTCGAATGTAAGTCGATTCAATCAAAGTCAAATGTTGACTTTTAATTGATTCGAACGAGGTCGAATGTTGACTTTTAAATTAATTCGAACGAGATCGAATGTAAGTCGATTCGAGCAAGGTCGAATGTAGACTTTCAACTGATTCGAGCGAGGTCGAATGTAAGTCAATTCGAGCAAGGTTGAATGTTGGCTTTTAAATTAATTCGAACGAGGTCGAGTGTAAGTTGATTCGAACAGGGTCGAATGTAAGTTTATTCGAGCAAGGTCGACTGTTTACTTTTAATTGATTCGAATGATGTCGAATGTAAGTCGATTCGAGCAAGGTCGAATGTTATTTCCTGGATTGGCATAATGTTGGAAGTTGGTGGGGACATGTGAACATCATGTGTTTTCATATTTCGCTTTGTTTATACATTCATTGGAGAAGTTTACATGTTTTTGCTCTGCTCATACATACGTTGGAGAAGTCCCGGTATATCTAGTTCCTTCATTGGTTGACCTGGAGAAGTAGTTGAAAGGTTGAGCGATGAACTTATACTTAACTTCGAGATGCCCTCTCTGTCGCCTCGTTAAAAACATCCCCGATAAAACCCAACTAGGACAAAAATCGGGTGAGGGAAAAAAAGTACGACTCGGAGAATGCCTATCCTCAGAAGTTGAAGTATTTGAGGCTACGACGTTCCAATTGTCTGGTACTAATTTTCCCTTCATTGTTTCTAGTTGGAACGACCCTTTGCTTACCGCCGCCTTGATTTTGTATGGGCCATCCCAATTTGTCCCCAGTTTGCCTTCCTGTGGATCCTTGCTCGCATGCGTTTTGACCTTGAATACATAGTCCCTGACTTTAAGCGGCCTGACCTTGGATTTTTTGCTATAGTACCGCTCCGCATGTTTTCTTTGGGATACCATTCTTACGTAAGCCATGTCTCTTCATTCTTCGGCCTCGTCGAGGTCTTGCCTTCTATTTTCATCGTCGTTTGGCCCACTCTCATTTGAATATCTTAGACTTGATTCTCCGACCTCTACCGGTATCACTGCATCAGTCCCATAGACTAGTGAGTACGGCGTTTCCCCTGTGCTTGTCTTTGGCGTAGTGCGGTATGCCCACAGCACTTCCGGCAGGAACTCTAGCCACAGTCCCTTGGCATTTTCAAGTTTCTTTTTCATGATATTCAATATCGTCTTGTTGGAGGATTCTACTTGTCTGTTGCTTGTGGGGTGATATGGCATGGAGAGTATTCTTTTAATGTGCCATTTTTCGAACAACTCGGCGACCTTCTTCCCTGTGAATTGGGGTCTGTTGTCACAACTGATTTCTTTGGGAATGTCAAAGTGGCATACGATGTTCCTCCATCTAAAGGTGATCACTTCTTGTTCGCGTATTTGGGCGAACGCACCTGCTTCCACCCATTTAGAAAAATAGTCAATTAAAACCAAAAGAAATCGTACATTACCTCGTCCTGCGGGAAGGGAACCGACGATATCCATTCCCTATTTGATAAAGGGTCAGGGCGATGTGACTGAGTTGAGGTGCTCGCCCTCTTGGTGGATCATGGGGGCATACTTTTGGCATGGCTCACATTTTTTAACAAAATCAGTTGCTTACTTTTTCATTGTGGGCCAGTAGTAGCCTGCTCGTATGAGGCATCTGACTAGGTCTCGATTGCTGGTGTGAGACCCACAATGACTTTCATGGACCTCTTCTAGGACGCGCCATGTCTGTTTTGGCCCCAAACATTTTGCTAGAGGGCCGCCATACGTCTTTTGTACAGGTCATTGTTGATGATGCTATACCTGGCTGCTTGCATTTGAAGTTTTTTGGCTTTTTTTTTGTCGTTTGAGAGCACGACTTCCTACAGGTAGGCGACAATACGGTTGTGTCAGTCCCAAGTTAGGTTAATAGTGCGTACCTCAATTTGATCGATGGTGGAGTGGAGGAGAGTGACCACATTCTCTTTTCCGGTTATGCTTTTAGTGGCCGCCGCCAATTTGGTGAGGCCGTCCGCCTCGATGTTCTGCGCCGAGGTATTTGGTCAAGCTGGCATTCGTCGAACTCAGGTAGCAACTTATAAATCTCGGCCTGATATTTTTGTAGCCTTTAATCCTTGATTTGGAAAGTCCATGTGACTTGATTGACGACGAGTTGTGAGTCGCATCGTAGGACTACTCGTCGTGCTCCGTACTTGAGTGCCAATTTTAACCCTGCGATCAAGACCTCATACTCGGCCTCATTGTTAGTCATATCGGGGCACCGTATAGATTGGCGAATTATCTCGCCTGTCGGAACCTCGAGTACAAGTCCCAGTCCAGATTCTAATGCGCTGGAGGCACCATCGGTGTACAAAATCCACAGGTCGTGTGTCTTGGGGGAATTACCTGCGGCTTCCCTTTCGACCTCGGGCATTATTTTAGCACTAAAGTTGGCGTCGAATTCGAAAAGTAGTTGCGACTTTATCGTTGTTCGCGGATGATAGGTTATATCGTGCTCGCTCAATTCAATGGCCCATTTGGCCAACCTACCCGATAGCTCGGGCTTGTGCATGATACTCCTTAGAGGAAAAGTATTGACCACCGAGATAGGGTGGGACTGGAAATAAGGTCTAAGCTTTCGTGAAGCTACGACTAAAGCCAAGGCTAGCTTTTCGAGGTGGGGATACATCGTTTCAGTACCGACCAAGGTCCTACTAATGTAGTATATTGGAGATTGCGTACCTTTATTTTCTCGGACCAGGACTACGCTTACTGCAACGTTGGACACGGCCAGGTAGATTAGGAGGCGTTCTCCGGGTTTTGCCTTAGCGAGTAGTCGGGGCGAAAATAAGTACACCTTAGTTCTCTTAGGGTGTCGACGCACTCGGAATTCCATTAGAGTCCGTTGTCCTTTTTTAGCACGCCGAATAATTTGTGGCACCTTTTAGATGATCGTGAGATGAACCTCGATAGGGCGGCTATACGGCCAGTCTCAAATGGTCAATATGGTCTTCCTTTATTTTCGACTTGACCAACATGTCATCTATATATACTTTCATGGTTTTGCTGAGCTGCTCTTTGAACATTTTGGTTACTTGCCTCTGGTATGTTGCCCCTGTATTTTTCAATTCGAACGTCATAACTCTGTAGCGGTATGTCCCTCGGTGGATGATGAAAGTAGTTATTTCCTGGTCTTCTTCGTCCATGAGGATCTAGTTGTAACCCGAATAGGCGTCCAGGAAACTTAACAGCTCGTACCATGTTGTTGCGTCGATGAGCTGATCAATATGAGGCAGTGGGAATGAGTCTTTCGGGCATGCCTTGTTCATATCTATGAAGTCTACGAACATCCGCCATTTCCCATTTTTCTTTTTCACCATGACCACGGTGGCGACCCATTGGGGGTATTTTGACTCCCTGGTAGAGCCATTTTCAAGTAATTTTTCCACCTCTTCGCGGACAACATCATTTATTGCGGCATTGAATTTTCTTCTAACTTGTCGTACCGAGGGGTAGAGTGGGTCGACGTTCAATTTGTGTGTTTCTATTTCCTTCGGGATTCCCGACATATCTGCATGAGAAAAGGAAAACAAGTCCGCACTATTAGTTAAAAATTGATGGAATTTACCTGGTTCTTGGAGTTTGTGGCCGATATAGGACTTTTTGTTGTGGTCGCTCTTATCAAGTTGAACGAGGTCGAGGTCTTCCACAGTTGATCCCATAGCCTCCACGACTTCGGGGTCCTTGGTGACATTTTTCCCTTCATAACCGTCCAACCTCGACCTCGCTAATTGCTATGCTTTTACGCATTTGCCTTTTAACTGTTGAGTGTATGTGCAGTTTTGGGCGATGCGATAGCATTCTTGGGTCGTGCGCTGCTAGACGTGGATGCTGAATACTTCCCACAGGGTGGGAAACTTGATGACCTGATATAAGCTGGATAGGATGGCCCTCATGGCGTGTATCCAAGGTTGTCCTATGATGGCGTTGTACGCCGTATCTTGATCCATGATGTGGAACATAGTTTCTAGAGTGACACCACCGGCCAGAACGGGTAGTGTGATTACCCCAGAAGTCCGCTCAACTACATTGTTAAAACTCGTTAGTGTGACGCAACGTGGAACTATCCAATCTTCGAGCCTTATCTGTGTGAGAACTCGAGGGTGGATGATGCACGCGACGCTTCTATCGTCTACCATAATTTGCTTCACATCAGTATCTGAAATGCGCAAAGTAATAACAAGGGCATCATAGTGAGGAAAGGTCAAACTGTAGGTATCTGACTCGTCGAAGATGATACTTTCTTCGAGGTTGTCATATCGTTCATGAGTGATTTATCGCTTCAGCTTATGGGTGGTTGTGAACTTTAAGTTGTTGATCGAGACCGATGATCATTCGAATGGTGCGGGTTGGGGAGGGTGGATTCGGCGGTCCTTGATGTTGTTCGTGTCCTCGAGCGAAGTTCGCCCTTCCCCGGTCGCTCATCAGTTCCCTCAAATGCCCTTGATGGAGCATGTTCACGACCTCTTGTCTTAAATCAATGCAGTCCTCGGTCTTGTGGCCTCGTTCTTGGTGAAATTTGCACAGGGCATTTGACTTTCTGGAATTTGGGTCGGATTTCGTCTTTTTTGGAAGTTTCACCTTTGGGCCGAGCTTCTCCAGGGCGTAAACTATTTCTGAAAGAGAAACACAAAAATTGTGAGAAGATAGTAGTGGAGGCATACCTCTTTCATTTCGATGGGCCCCTATCTGCGGTCTGGATGGACCGTCGCCATGGCGGAGGGGTGGTATGATGGCGGCTATATTGGTAAAAAAGAGTTTCACACGTAAGCCAGCTTTTGAAAACTCATCCAGTCACGTGGACACAGGAAAACGCGACAGCTGGATGTGATTCTTTGAAGAGGTACGGAACAAAGAGGCACGGTTCAGTAAACCCTCGAGCTTATCAGCCACGGGAAACTCAACCTGATCAAAATAGGGGAAAGGCACAGTCAGAATGAATCTAGACAAAGTTACAGGCAGATTCAAAGACACACAATTGATTACTCGAACGTTATGTAACCGTCCCCCAATTACCGTTATCCTTTGTAACGCCTCATTAATGTCATAATTAGTCATTAATGAGATACCATAGCAAGAGTCGTACGTTATAGGAATCTCCTATATAAGGGAGGGGAATACAGCTTGTAAAGGCATCTAATTCTCGAATATAATTGACTTCGCTTTTCTATATTTCTGCAATATTGTCTGTTATTCATTTTTCTTTATTTCCTTGATTATCAGTAACCCGTGTTCATCTTAAAAATAGATTTAGTCAAAGGGTCTAAATCTTTGGTTAAAAAATTTGTTTCCGTTACCGGGAATCTGATAATCTTTGTTTGCTTTTCAAGTGATATCCTCTGAACTATGTCAAACTCCAACGACAACAACTAGCAAAGGAGTGGAACCCCAGTTCCATCTCCTTCAGGAACCCCACGTGGCTCAAAGGAACAATCCCCTGAAAGATCCAATAACAACAATGGTGATAATGATCAAACTTTGGAACAATATCGTGTAAAGCAAATGATTGCAGAGTATGTGAGCCAAGCCATGCAAGAATTTGCGAGAGGATTACCGGCAGCATTACCTACACCGCCGACGCCACCCCCCAATAACACCATCACCATGGAAAATCCTCAATATGGGTTGGAAAACTCAGGAAGAGGAGATACTCCTAACGAATCTCTCGAAACGAGACCAGGTATATCTAATAACTCAGAATTACAAAATTTACTGCTAACCATGCAGAAACAGATGAAGGAGCAAAACGATCGCATCGAACAAATTTCGGGAGTACCACCTATCATTAAAATTGATGTTGATAGGTATTCTCAACAACCTTGGAAGCCAAGTGCGGCACCCTTGCCTATACCCAAGAATTTTAAAATGCCTGACGTTCCCAAATATGATGGAACAACTGACCCACGTGACCATGTGACTGCTTTCACTACTGGGGTAAAAGGCAACGACTTAAC